>JAODAL010005381.1:0-144292 GCA_025379985.1 Phyllomedusa bahiana | reverse complement strand
TAAAAGGGGGGGGGGGTTGGGGGGGTTTACTGAAAGGGTGTCCCCGCCCTTCGCCCGGCGCGGGGGCACTCGTGCGTACCCCCCCGGGGTCCCCGCGGTCCCCTCCCGGGTCCCGGGTCGGGTCCGGTTTCCCCCCTTCCCTTTTCCTGCCTCCCATCCCCCCTCCTCCTGGGGCCCGGGCCGGGGGCCCCCTTCCGGGGGGCCCCGCGCCCGGCCCCGGGTTTTTAAAGGGCCAGTACGCCCATTATTGGTTAGGCGGGCGGTGACCCTATTTAACCCCCTTCCTCCGGGCCCCTTTGCCATCTTTAGTGCCTTTCACCTTTAGAGAAAGTTCTTCGGGTCGTTGCCTGACTTTCCTGTACCGAACCTTTCGCTCCTAAACCTACCACCCCGTTGCCCCCTTTTCCTGACCTTCCTTCCCCGATTCCCCTACTCTCACACTGCCCACGCACTCCCTGGCTGCCACCGCAAGCAAGCCCCACGCCAGGGGGCGCCCTGGTATTCTCCCGCCGCTCAATCCCCCCTTTGCGGGGGGGCCTGTAAAAACCGGGTTCTATTTAAAACCTCCGCCCCCTGGCGCTTACACCATCCTTGCGGTGGTCCGGGATCCACTACCACTTTCGTTACTAAGTCCAAATTATTAAAAAATGGTCTATTAGTTACCTCATCGTCAAATTTAAAACACGGGGGTTATTGTGCCCATTATTTGTCTATTTTTTATTTTCAAACTGTTACTATTCTTGTCCCTGAGTTAGATAATTAAAAGAGAGTTTTCTTTAATTCTTCTGCATTTCACCTGGCAATTCATTTCTCTTTGTAAATACAGTGGATAAAAATGTTTCATACATTATTTGTTTTCCTCATCACCTTTCACAGTTCTTCCTTGATAACTTTTTAAAGGGCCAATACTTTTAACCTTTGTGCCATCTTTATAAATGAAGAACATTTTAGGGTTAATTTTACTCTCTAGGGCAAAAGAGGGGCTAACTTTTGCTGCCGTTATTTGTTAATTAAATTTTTTCTTATAGCTTTTTACTGCTTCTTCACTTTCTTCCTGTTTAGTAGTTTAAATTTCTTAATTTTATTTTTTGCTTTGAAAATTTTTTTAATTTTTTTAAAAAGGGGGGGGCTCCCCAGGTTTTTAAGACCCCCAAGCAGCTTTAGGGTTGTTCAACCCCGGGGTTTTTTTCAAATTTGGGCCGTATTTCACCGTGATTGGCTTAAAAAACCCGGGGAAAAAACCCCCCCAATTCGGGACCCCTCTCATAAAACTGGATTACATCTCGTCCCCCCCCGGGTACTTTACATCGTTTTGTAGGGGGGGAATAATGACATAAAATCCCCGCGATAATGCATTTGTATGGGCCCTCCCCTCCCCCCCCGTCCCCAGGAGTACACGCTACAGCACGACCCCCCGAACAACATGTGCAATCCGGCATGTACTGACACGCCGCAAACACCGGTAACTTTGCCTTAGTTTATGTTTTCCTGCTTTTCCCGGTTTGCAATCAGCCCCAATTTTCCCATTTTTTTTAAATGCACTGACAGAGTGCAAGAGATGTAACAAATGCAGGGGGTTTCAAGCTAACGAAAACACCCAAACTAATTCTTTTTCCTTTTTTTTTTTAGAGATAGCAAACACTCTTTCTCAAGTTTGTCAGCATCCTGTTCCACCGGTTGAGGTCCTCCCTGAAAATCAATAACACAAAGGGAACAAAGAAACGGGGGAGAGAAAAGAATCACCATAAAAACCCCTAATTTCATTGAAGCAAATAAAACTCTCTTACCTCCTCCCGGGGGAAAAATAAAAAGAGACATGCATTTGAAAAAAAGTATTGATTTAACGTTCCCTACATTTTGATAGCTAAGTTTTGTAGTGAGAAAACCCCTTTAAGAATGCTACTTTTGTACTCATTTTTTAGACACTTCCCACGAGGGTTTCTTTATTATAAAGTTGTAGTAAGTATAACAATCTTCATTCCTTTATTCATTTGCAAACCTATTGATATGCAGTTCTCAACTTGCTCCTAAATT
This sequence comes from Phyllomedusa bahiana, assembly GCA_025379985.1. Taxonomy (NCBI): domain Eukaryota; kingdom Metazoa; phylum Chordata; class Amphibia; order Anura; family Hylidae; genus Phyllomedusa; species Phyllomedusa bahiana. Next base: position 142,258 of record JAODAL010005381.1, on the reverse strand, counting down.
CAGACTTTTCTGATATGGAAGTGTATCTTCCAGTAGAACATGCATATTGAGTTCTGTCCCGAACCCCCCCCCCATTTTTAGATCAATTGGTTTGCCCATCCTTATCCTTAAACTTTCTCTTTTACAACCCAAGGCACATCTCTTCTTTCTAGTACTTACAAATATTGATGCTGAAGGGTATGTGATTTCCCCTCCCCTCCTGCACAGTTTGTCATGGATGCTATGTTTCTCTCGACCCTATGTAACCTCTTGCCCATGGATACTGCCCTGTGTGTTCTTCATTCCCTATCTATAGTCCGTGTGATCTGCCTTTCCTGATTACTTGGATGCTTTCTTTCCTTCTCTACATTCTGATCTGCCAGTTACAAAGTGTATACACTCCCTACTTCTTTTGAGAGAGGAGAGAATCCTCACAGTAAGGAGTAATGTGCTAATGTGACTATGTCAAAATCAACAGGACTACAGCTATATGAAGGAGGTGCTGACACTTCACAAGCAGCACTAGTATATAGCATTTTTAAAATGAAAACTAATTTAGAAAGTTGCCTTCAGCCGTTGGAGAGTGGAAATAATAAAAGAGGAGGGGCAGCTCTTATTATAATCCATATCCCTTAAGTCCAAAAGACATTCAATCTAGTTTTTTTACCATTTGAAAGAGTAATTTTTTATTGCGCAAAAAACCTGATCCATGAAATTGAGATTTATAGTTTTTAGTTTCTGGATGCATACCTGCATAGTTGAATGTTCCCTATAATAACTACCTAACTACTATACTGGCATCTCATCAAACATGCATTACAAAATATTTCCTTGTGTTCACTTCGTTACAGAACATTAGCTTATAGCTCTATTTTATTCTTGTTTTTCGATCTACATATTTCTACCTATATAAACTTCACATGCTAATGTTCCTCACATGTATCTTCCTGTAGTATGGGCTTAAAACAAGATGTTAAAGGGGTTATCTGGGTGTTTAATGATTTCATAGAACACTGTAAACGGCATTAAAAAGTAAAGATATTCCACTATCTTTATGTGTTTCTTTTCTTCTTTTTTCGCTCCTTATTCACTTTCACAGTTTGAACATATTTACGGTTGAAAAAAAACATAGTCCATCAAGTGCAACCAATTGTGGGAAAATTGTGGTAAAGGAGGAGATAAGGATTAACCTAGTGTTCCTAGCGAACTGATAAATCCTTTGAAACCCAGAAGCAAGAATACCAAGCGCTCTACAAAGAAGATTTCATTTCTGAGTCCATAGATTTCATCAATACTGGATCTAGATAATTTCTTGATATATGCTGGTATATGTTATCTATTATTCTTAATTTCAGTAGTGATATCTAAGCCTTTCTTGAACTCCCAACTTTCCTTGTTGAACCAGCCGTACTCATCATGCTATTCCCCAGAGTTACAGTTCTCATAGGGATAGACACTTTGCTCCCTCTGGAATAGTGAATCCGTTTTTCTCCAACAAGGATTCCCCGGTTCCTGATTTGAGGGGGCCTTATAATGAAATAATTTTTTTTTTTACCCCAACGAGTTTGTAGACCAATTTTAATATATTTAGATAGTAGAAAGTAATCAGTGTACCCCCAATGTGAGTCAGCTGTGTCTCTCAAGAATAAATAAATTCAAGCTGACTAAACCTCTTCCTCATAACAAAGATGCTCCATCCCACCTATAATTTGGTGTTGGCTCTCTGCTTTGCACTCTCTCGAGCTACTCCTGTGACATTTCATCTATAACCCTAAGCCCAGAAATGAACAGCATAGTTCTAATGTAGGCGCACTCAATACTTTAAACAGGTCGGTAATAGTACCATCTTTATCCTGCGAGTCCGATTTTCTTTTTAATACAGCCCAATTGCTTGCTTGCCCTGAGGGCATCTGATTGACATTGCAATGCTGTTCTGGTAGTCCTAAGATAGCTACAAGAAAGGCCGCAAAGATCATTCACATCAAGTAATTCTCTCCTCCCAGTTTTTTTTTTTCCCCTATGACACATTGGCCTAGCAGATATTTGTATCCCCAATGGCAGAACCTTACATGTATATCCTCGATTGATACCTCATTTCCGATCAAAATGATCAGTGAAACTTCCTGGTTGTCGGGAGTGAGAGTCATATTCTCCTGCAGCTATAACCCTAAAAGTCCAAGAATCCCCTTGCAACGTACAATCTATGACTTCTCTGATCATCCGCCCCCTAATCCTCCCTGAGCACTTTTTCATCTTCCAGTGACTGATGATCACCTCTATTCAGCAAGATTCTTCTCTGCTCAGGTCACGGCCGAGACTACAGTGGGATTGTTTCTGCAGGCTTAAGCCCGATGGTATCAGAGGAGCAAACCCATCTGAGTGATAACAAATGTCTAATAGGACTCAGAATAAAGCCAATGTGATCAATAGACGACACCAGGTATGGTAAAAGAAGGGGCTCATCTACTGGTTTTGCGAGAGCAAAACAGTAAATCATTTTTATGAAGTCTCATTACAAATCCTTCACTGTTTTTTTTGCTCTACCTATTAAGAGCATCCCTAATACTCTGTGATATAGTGAATAACTTGCATTGTAGACATGGATGTTAGGGTTAGGGCATGTTCACTTGTTAGACGTAAAATCACGACGATTATGAAGCAGCGTAATGGTGCCACGGTCCCACCTTTCCGTCGGCCAAGATCGCCCCAGGTTATTACATGAGTTTCCATCATGGAAACTTGTTAATATTCACAACGTCCTGCTATGGTATTTGCCCGATTTGGGTTGCGCCCTGCCGGTGCTAAGTTTGGGACTCTCCTGTCAATTCTTGACAGGGAGTCCACACTCGGTTGCCATCGGTGTTGTCGTGGTGTTGCCGTGTCGCTGGGTGCGTCTGGCTTAGAGCGGCGTGGTCGCGCGGTTTCGCCCCCCTGCCTACTAATTTGCAAAGGACAAACCCTCTCCACAAAGCCGCTCCCCAAAACCGCGCCCCGACTTGGCGAGCGCGACCTGACAGCCAGAGCCTACAACCAGCATCGAGAGACGGCGGATTTTGCGGCGAGGCCAGGACTAGTGTGAACCGCAACCTCGCGAAGCCGGGGCGTAGAACCCGGTGTCCATATCCTTTGTGTATAACCAGGCCAGTATCTTAGGCTATTTCACAACAACGGGAACGCTTATACTGGGGGACTTAATTACTCCCCGCAATTTACCTTGTGGCCGGGGCGGGCGGATCGGGGGAAGGAGTGGGGGGCCGGCACCTCCCACCGATAGACTTGCATTAAAACCCAGCGCGCGAATACGGCCGCTGGTATTGCATCATTCCACTTATCCCCCGCCCGCGGAGTTGACGGCCAGCAGGAGAAGACGTAATCCATATTCTCTATGAACTGTGGATTACCGTAGCATGAATGGCCGTTTTCCACCCGTAATTTTGGGCCGCACTTCGGCGCGTAATAAAGACCGAAAGCATAACGGCCCATTTTAAGCCGTGTGAACGATGGTGCCTTAGACGAGACAGTTCTGATAGTTCCAGAGATAATGGGATATTATGAAATAAGGCAAGTGCAACACAGAATTTGTCATAGAGTATAAATAATAATGTGCAAAGGGAACCACAAACAAAATAAAATGGAGTCAATCTAATTATCATCGAACTGCCTCTGGTTCGGGTGGTTTACCGTTGCGTTTTGTCATGTGGCTTTTCCAATGTTGTTTGTGGGCCATGCTGGTAGAGTGGCTACTACACCTTGTGCCGTAACCCTTCTTACATGTCTGCAGTGCATTGTGACTTGTCCATTTGGTCTATCCTGTTTATGCTCTGTCCTGTTTTTCTAGTCTTTTCCTGTAATTTTTATACCTTTGCTCTTTCTGTCAGTCTGTGTATAAAAATCTTAAATTTATATAGCGACCAGCACATATCCAGTACACTTACAAATTATAGGGAATAGGTACAAGAAAAAGACAGATATTACACAGCATTAAAGAGCTACTTACTAGAGGAGGACACTCGAGTGCTTGCCGAGAACTTACAATCTATTAGGCTCGTTCACACGGCTTATTTGTCCGCGTGATTGGCCCGAGTACGCCGCGCGCGGGATTGCCTGTGCAGTACCGCCACGTCGAGTAATTACGAGTAATCCCACTGCTCTCATAAGAGAACCGTGGATTCCGTCCTCCGCCCACTCGGCGAAATCCGCCGCGGGGTCGGAACGTGACATGCAGCATTAATTACGCGGCGCGTACGCGCCGTAAACAATCAATTTTTTCTATAGGACGGAGACGGCGCCCCCGGCCGCGTCTCTCCGACCAGGGCCCCCGGTCCCGTCGCCCTTAATCCACCGGATTTGCAGCGCAATCTGGCTCATAAAATCCGTCATGACGCATCGGAGATGGCCGTAGGTGAAACGAACGGACCTAGGTGATGTGAATGAAGGTAGAACGTTGCTAAGTTACAATGGTCCAGCCATTTTTTCACAAATATGGGGTTTTAACATAAAAAATTTAATGAATCTGCCACCCTGAATACATCGTAGAGATACAGGTAGCAAGATTGCTGTGATTGCCCTAGTGAAAAGGATAGCAGAAGTGTTTTGATAGAAGCAGGTTTAATCAATTAGAGATCTTGTGTTCCAGACTGAAATGAGAGGAGTCTGAAGGCACTCTTAAAAACTATGAGATGTTATGAATGGCCGATCGCCGGTGTACATGTTCATAGATGGTGCAGTCATATGTGAAAATCCTGAAGACAGGCATTGGTATAATGGATGAAGTGTGCTCTGTAATGAGATTTCCAGCAGCAAGCGGAAGACAGGGTAGGTTGAGGGAGCGGAGATGTACGGGGTCAGCCTGTGGAGAGACTTAAATGGGAGAGACGAGTGATGAGGTTTATACTGTGTATCCTATTACTGAAAATAGGCAAGCCAATGCAGTGACGACACAGGTGAGAGGCATCAGTATAGCGGCTGGAAAGAAAGATGTGCCTGCTGCAGCATTCAGGACAGATTTGAAAGGAGAGTTTACAGATGGACCAACAACAGATTTACAAGATCAACCGAAAATGAACAAAGCAACATTGAAGTTGAGTTGTTTCCACAGTGAGAAACAACGATTCTGGAGATGTATTCTGACTGCAGGTGACAGACGGGCAAGGGAATGAGTAAATGAGGATGAAAGACACGAAAGCTGGAAGCGCATTCGAGTATATACCCCCCATACAGCGTCCTCCTGCCGAGAGTTAAGGTGGTGTCACGACACGCGAAAACAGAAATAGCAGGGTAGGTAGGGTTTAGAGATGGCGTAAGACAAGCAAGGTTCCGTTTTAAAGTGAGGTTAGTTTAAGTTAGAGGATACTATGTCAGTAAAGCAGCGGAAAGACTGTCACTGTGTTTTCACGCAGAAGCCGAGTGATGTCATGAGTAAGAGTTATAGTTTGAAATGTCAACACTCAGAATGTGTACTGAAAACCAAATCTCTGATATTAGTCCAAATTAGGCGATGTAGTTTGTTGGCTCCTTGTCTATTTGTGCGGTTCCTGGCTTGTGTTCGTAGCTATAGTCCTACTCCTGTTTTGCTCCTAGCCTGTGTCCTTGCCATAGTCCTAATCCATGTTCTGAGCCTTGTCACTAGTTTCATACTATATCGTGTTTCTGTTGTCTCCTTTTCCCCCCCGCCCTTTCCCCCCCCCGCCGCCCTCCCCCGCCCCCTCCTCCCGTTCTCCCCGCCCCCCCCCCCCCCATCCCCCTTAACCCCCCCCTCCCCGTTCCCCCTAATCTCCCCCCCCCCTCCACGTCCCCCCCTATCCCTCCCCTCCCCCTCCCTCCCCCCCCGCCGCGCCCTCCCTCCCCCACCCCCCGCCGCCCCCCCCCCCCTCCCCGCCCCTCCCCCCCGCCCCCCTCCCCCAGCCCCCCCCCCGCGCCTCTCCTCTTCCCCCACCCCCCCCCCCCCCCCCCCTCGCTTTTATTCCTCCCCCCTCTCGCCCCTCTCCCCCCTCCACACCAGGCCCCCCCCCCCCCCTCCCCCTCCCCCGCCCCCCCCTTACCCCACCCCCCCCCCCCCCCCCCCCCCCCCCACCGCCCCCCCCCCCCCTCCCCCGCCCCTTATACCCCCCCCCCCCCCGCCTCCGCCCCGCTCGCCCCGACCGCCCCCCCCCCCCCTCCCCCCCCCCCCCCCCACCCCCGACCCCCCCCCCCCCCCCCCCCCCCCCCCCACCTACCCCACTCCCCATCCTCCTCCACGCCCCCCCCCCCCCTCCTTCCCCCCCCCCCTCCCCCCCCCCCCCCCCCCCACCCCTCTTACTACCCCCCGCCCCCCCGCCCCGTCCACCGCGCCCCCCCCTTTAGCCCTGCCCCCTCCCCGCCCGGCCACATCCCCCCCCGACCCCCAACCTTTCTTTCCCCGGTAGCTCCCCCACCCCCCCGTCCGCGCACCCCCCCCCCCTTTCCCCCTCCTCTCCACCCCCCCTCCCCCCCCGCCCCCTCCCCCCCCCCCCTCCTCACGCCCCCCCCTTCCCCCTTCCCCCCCCCCCCTCCCCCCCTCCCTCCCCCCCCCGACCATCGCCCCCTCCCCCTTTCCACCCTCCGCACTCCCGCCCGTCCACCCGCCCCCCCCCCCCCCCCCGGCCGCCCCCCCCCCCTTCCCCCCCCTCCCCCCCCCGCCCCCGCCTTTCACCCCCCCCTCCCACCACCGCTCCTCCCCCCCCCCCTCCCCCCGCCTATCCCTCCCGATCCCCCCCCTGGCCCCCCTTCCGCCCCCCCCCGCTCATCCTCCCCACCCCCCACCGACCCCCCCGCGCTCCCCCGTCATCCCCCCGCCCTCCGCGTTCCCCTCCCTCCACCCCCTCCCCGCTATCTTCGCCCGCTCCTTTCCGCCCCCCTCCTCCTCCCCCGCGCCCTCCCCCCCCCCCCCCCCCTTTCCCCACCCCCCGCCTTCCCACCCCCCGCCCCCCCCCTCCTCTGTTTTTCCCCCGCGCTTCCCCCCCCACTCTGCCCCCCCTTCACCCCCGCCCCCCCCCCACCGCCCTCCCCAGCCTTCCCCCCCCGAGCTTTCCCCCACTCCCCCCCCCCTCCGCCCGCCCCTCGCCCCCCCGTCCCCTTCCTCCCCCCTTTCTCCCCCCCCCCCCCCCCCCCCCCCCCCCCCTTCGCCGCCCCCCCCCCGTCCGCCCCCCCCGTTGGCCCTCCTCCCCCCCCGCCCCCCTCCCCGCCCCCGCCCTCGCCCCGCCCCCCCCCCCCCCCCCCCCCCCCACCCCGGGGCCCCCGCCCCCCTCCCCGCACCCCCCTTCCCCCTCCCGCCGAGACTTTCCCGCACCCCGCCCCCCCCCACACTTCCCCCCCCCTCCCCGCCCCCCTCCCTCGCACCACCCTCCCGCCCCCCCCCCCCCCCCCAACCCCCCCCCCCCCCTTCCGATCCCCCCCTTCCACCCCCACTCGAACCCCCCCACTTCCCCCCCTGTCCCCGCCCCCCACGCCCCCCCCCCCCGTCCCCCGCCCCCAGCCCTCCACCCTCCCCCCCCCCTCCCCCCCTTCCCCTTCCCCCCCCCTTCCTTCGACGCACCCTCCCCCACACGCCCCCCCCCCCCCCCCCGCCCACCGCCCCCCCGCCCCCCCCCGCCCCTTCCCCCCCCCCCCCCCCCGCCCCCTCCTCCCCCCCCCCCCCTCCACCCCCCCCCCCCCCCCGCGCTTCGGCCCCCCCCCTCCCCGCCCCCCCGCCCCCCCCCCCCCCTGCTCCCCTCCCCCCCTCCGCCCCACCCCGCCCGCCCCCCCTCCCCCACCCTCCCCCCCCCCCCCCCCGCCACCCCACCACACCCCCCCGACCCTATCCCCCCCCGGGCCGCGGCCCCCCCCCCCCCCCCCGCTCACCCCCCCCCCCCCCCTCCCCTCCCCCCCCGCCCCTGGTCCCGCGACCCCTTAGCCCCCCCCCCCCCACCGCCCCTCCCCCCTACCCCTCGGCCGTCCCCCCAGCCAGCCCGCGCGCCCGCTCCCCCCTTCCTCACCCCCCCCCTCCGCGCGCCCGCACCCCCCCCCCCCCCCCCCCCGGCCCCCCCCCCCCCCCCCCGCTTCCCCCCCGCCCCGCCTTTCCCGAGCCCCCGCCCCCCCCTCCTCTCCTCCCCGATCCCGCCGCTCTTCCCTCCCCCCCTCCCCCCCCCCCGAGGCCCCCTCCCTCCCCCCCCCCCCCGCCTTCGCCACTCCTCCGCCCCCAACCCTCCGTCTGCCCACCCCCCCCCCCCCCCCTCCCTCCCCCCGCACCCCCTCCCCCCCCCCCTTCCCGTCCACCCCCCCCCCACCACTTTCCCCCCACCCCTGCCCTACCCCCCCCTCGCCCCCCCCCCTCGCTCCCCCCCCCCCCTCCCCCCCCGCCACTCCCCCCCCCCCCCCCCCGTCCCCCTCTCCCATCCCACCCGCCCCCCCGCCCCCCCACCCTCCCCCCGCCCCCCCCCCGCCCCCCCCCCCCCCCGCGCCCCCTCCCTGGCCCTCCCCCCCCCCCGCCCCTCCCCCCATCCCCCCTTCCCTCCCCCCCCCCCCCGCCCCCCCTCCCTCCGCCCCCCCCTCCACCCCTCCCCCCCCCCTCCCGCTCCCCCGCCATCCCTCCGCCCCCCCCCCCCCGTCCCCCCCGCCCCCCCCCACCCCCCCCACCCCCCCCACTCCCCCCCCCCTCCCCCCGCCCCCCCCTCCGCCCCCCCACCCCCGCCCTTCCCCCGAGCCCCCCCCCCCACCCCCCCCCGCTTCCCTTCCCCCTCCCCTCCCCCCGCCCCGCGCGCTCCCCCCCCGCCCCCTCCCCCCACCCCCCCACCCACCGGCCCCACCCCCGCTCCATCCCGTCCCGCCCCCCCCCCCCCCCCCCCCCCCCCCGCCGCCCTCCCCCCCCTCCCCCCCCCCCCCGCCCCCCTTCCGACCCCACCCTCCCGCCCCACTCCCCCCCCCCCCCCCCCTCCCCCCACCCCTTTCCCTCCCGCCCCCCCGCCCCCCCGCCCCGCCCCCCCCCGCCCCCCCCCCCCCCCCCGCCCCTCCCCCCCCCCCCCGCCCCCCCCATCCACCCCCCCGCAGCCCCTCCCCTCCCCCTCCCCCCCCACCACCCCGCCCCCCCCCCTCCCCCCCCTCTCCGCCCCGCCCCTCCTCACCCCTCTTTCCGCCACCCCCCACCCCCCCCCCCCCCCACCCCCCCGCCCCCCCCCCCTCCCAGCCCCCCCCCTTCCCCCCCTCCCTCTCCCCCCCCCCCCTCCCCCCCCCCACCCCCCCCCCCTGCCCCCCCCCCCCCTCCCACCCCTTCCCCCCCCCTCGTTTCCCCCCTCCCCCCACCTCCCCCCCCCCCTCCCTTCGCCTCCCCCCCCCCCCCCCCCCCCTCCCCCCCCCCGCCCCTTCCTCCCCCCCGACCCACCCCCCCCCAGCCCCCCTCCCTTTCCCCCCGCTCCCCACCCCCACCCCCGCGCCCCCCCCCGTCCCCCCCCCCCGCCCCCCCCCTTTCGTGTAGGGAGGGGGGGTGGGTGGGGGTGTGGTGCCCACCGGGCCACCCCCCCCCCCCCCCCCCCTCCTCCCCCCCCCCCCCACATCCCCCCCCCGCGAGGGCCCCCCCCGCCTTCTCCCGCCCCCGCGTCCCCCCCCCTCCCACCCTTCCCCCCCCTCCGGCCCCACTCCCCCCCCCCGCACCCACCCCCTCCCCCCCCCACCCCCCCCCGCCCCCCGCCGCCCCCTCCCGTGCTGCGGGAGAGCCCCCCCCCCACGCCCCCCCGCCCTCCCTCCCTCCCCCCCTACCCCCCCCTATCCATCACCGCCCCCCGTCACCCCCCCTCCCCCCCCCCCCTCCCCGCCTTTCCCCCGCCCGCCCCCCTCCCCCCCCCCCTTCCCGCGCCACTCCCCCGCCCCCCCCCCCCGCCTCCCCCCGCCGCGCCTCCCCCTCTTCGACACACCGCCCCCCCCCCCCCCCCGCCCCCCCCCGCTCCCTCGCTGCCCCCCGCGCCATCCCCCCCACCCCTCCCCCCGCGACCTCCCACCCCTTTCCCACCCACCCACCCTCCCCCCCTCCCCCCCCCCCCCTCCCCACCCCCGCCCCCCCCCCCCCTCCCCCTCCCCGCGCCCCCCCCCCCCCCCTCTCCCCCCCCCGCTCGCGCCGCCTCCGCCTCCTCCGCCCCGCCCCCCCGCTCCCCCCCCCCCTCCCCCCCCGGCCCCCCCCCCCCTCCCGGCCCCCCCTTCCCCCTCCCCCCCGCCCCCCCCGCCCCACCCCCCGCCGCCTCCCCCCCCCCCCCCCCCAGCCCACCCCCCCCCCCCCCCCCCCCCCCCCCCACGCCCCCCCCCCCCCCCCCCCAGCCCGCTCCTCCCGCCACCCCCCCCCCCCCCCCCCCCCCCACCCCCCGCCCCCCCCCCCCCCCCCCCCCCGCTTCCCCACCCCCCCATCCTCCCCACCCCCCTTCTCCCCCCTCCCCCTTCTCCCCCACCTAAATTTGATTTTTATTTTCCCCCCCCACCCCCCCCCCGCCGCTCCCTGCCCCCCCCACCCGCCCCCCCCCCCCCCCCCCCCCACCCCTGCTGCCTCTCCCACGCACCCCCCTCCCCCCCCCTTCCCCCCCGCCCCCCCCCTCAGCTCCTCCCCACGCCCCCCCCGCCCCCGCCTCCCTCCCTTCCCCACCCGCCGCCCACCCCCCCCCACACCCTCCCCCGTCCTCTCCCCCCCTCCCCCTCCCCCCCGCCCCCTCCCCTCCTCCCCATCCCCTTCCCCCCTCCCCCCCCTCCTCTCCTCCACCCACCCGCCCCCCCACCCCCCCGCCCCCCCCTCTTCCCACCCCCCACCCCCATCCCCCCGCCCCCTCCCCCTTCACACCCCGCGCCCCTCCCCCCCGCCCTCCACACCCGCCCACTCCCCCCCCCCCCCCCCTCCTTTCCCCCCCCCCCGCTCCGGTCCCCTCCCCCCCCTTTCCCCCCCTCCCCACCCGCCCCCCCTCCCCCCCGTCACCCGCACTTCCACCCCCGCCGCCCCCTCCCAGCCCCCCCCACCGGCCCTTCCCTCCCCCCGCCCCCGCACTCCTCGCCCACAACCCCCCCCCTCCGCCTCCCTCCCCCCTCCCGCGATTATCCCCCCCCCCCGCCCCCCCCCCCCCCCCCCCCCCCCCCTCCCTCACCTCCCCCGCCGCCACCCGCGCCCCTCACCCTCCCCCCCCGCCCCTCCCCCCAGCCCCCAACCACGCCCCCCCCCCGCCCCCCCGGCGCCCCCCCCGCGCCCCTCCCCCCCCCCCCCCCCCTCCCCTCCCCCCTCCCCGCCCCGCTCCCCCTCACCCTTCCCCCGCCCCCCCCCAGCCGGACCCCCCACCTCCCCTCCGTGTCCCCCCCCCCGCCCCCCTCCCCCCCCCCCCCCCCCCCCCCTCCCCCCCCACTTGCTCCCCCGCCCCCCCCCCTGCCCCCCCCCCCCCACCGCCCCCCCCGCCGCCCCCCCCCACCCCCCTCCCCTCTCCCCCACCCCCCCCCCCCCCCCCACCCCCTCGACCATCTCCCCACCCCCTTCCCCGCACATCCCCCCAGCCCCCCCCCACCGCTCCCCGCCCCCCCTTCCCCCCCCTCCCTCCCCCCCCCCCCCCCCCCCCCTCCCCGCCGCCCCCTCCCCCCCCCACCCGCCCCCCCCCTGGGCGACGCCCCCCCCTCCCTTCCCCCCCCCCCCCCTTCCCCTCCCCCCCTCCCCGCCCACCGCCCCCCCTCCCCCCCGCCCCCCCCCCCCACCCCCCCCCCCCCTCCTCCGCCCCGCCACCTTCCCCCCCCCCCTTCCCCCCCCTCATCCCCGCCCCCCCCCCCCTACCCGCCCCCCCCACCCCCCCTTCCCCCCCCCCTCCCCTCCCCCCCATCCCCCGCCCCCCCCCCCCAGTTTCCCCTCCCCCCCCCCCCGCCTCCCCCCCCTCTCGCCCCGCCCGCCCCCCCCCCCCCCCTGGCCCCCCCCCTCGCCCCCCCCCCCCCCCCCCGCCCCTTCCCCCCCGGATAGTATCCCCCCTCCCCATTCCCCCCCCCGGCGCCCCTCCCGCCCTAGGGTTGAAGTGTACGGGATATCCATAGGACCTTTGTTTGTCCCTGTGTCTTAGTCTATGTTTTATTTTGTGAGAGCACCTTGGCATCTGTTAGGAGGTGCCTTCCTCAGTCATTATGTCTATGTCTCATTTGTGTCAGTACCGTCACATTCATGGTCCCCTTGTTCCTTCCATGTTTGGTTCTCTGTCACTTGTATGCTGGCATTGTCGCTTTTGAACCGTCCTGGTCAGCTGGCCACCTCTCCAGAACTGCTTTCCGGAACACCAGGCGGCCTAATAGGGGTAAAGCCATCCTTAGCATCAGTGGCCGCTTAATTATGCCTCCTTGGAGTAAGGCTGTTTAGTGCACAGTGGGAATCCTACTACCCGCTTTGAAAATGTGACACCATAACGTAGAGCAACCAAGTGTACCCTACTAGACTGGTTCCCTCGTGGAAATTCATGGAAAGTAATACAGTTTTAAAGACTTGGAAAGAAAAAAGTTTTTTGCTCCACTGCATCCGAGCTCGTTTATATAATATGCAGAGAAAGCTTCCAGATTATAATATCTACATATCTTGGCCCCCATTTCCCCAGAAAGAGCAAAAAAGTTATGGCCTCCATTGTGGCAGTAATATGCTGTCATAAACCTTCTACTAACGTAATATAAACGAACCTTCTGCCCCATAATAAGCAAAACTCTGGTAAAAAAAATGTGTACCATACAGCATAGTTTTCTTGACAGTTGAAGTCAATGGGCAATGTACACCACTTAGAGAGTGCCATGTATGTTGGAGCAGTATGTCAGAGGTATACATCGTGATATCTTCACACATACCACTGACAGTATGCAAGGAACCTTTATCCCACTAAGCAACAGCCTCTGTGTTCTTTACATTCTGCATTACCATTGTAAGTTCCCTCCAATTATAACTAATACGAGTCTTGTTCCAGTAAACAACATCCTTCACCTCAGACAAGTACACACCAGTAGTACTTGGCAATGTTAGAATTAATAGTTCTAAATGCAATTTATCATTCAAGCTTAACCAGTTTTAATGTTAATTTGCTGCTATTCAAAAGGTCACTGAAAAAATAGGCTCCATCGCTTGCCAATTTAACATTAACACGAATTTGATACAGGTCATGAATCTCAATAAGGTTATTAACATTCAAGAATAATTAATAGCAAAAACTGAGTCTCATAATTGTGTCCTTATTCTAACATAAAGCAAATAGATGGGCATTAGGATATCTAATTAAAATGTATGTTTACCATATATATTAGGAGGTCTATTTAAGTACTTTAAGGCCTTTGTTCTGCTTATGGTGGCAGTATCCCACTGGTCACAAGTTGATGGACAATTCTAAAGAATTTTGAGCAGAATTCTCGCTGCAAGAACTGCTACGTATGCTTGTATGGTGTCAGTAACAATGTGTTATTTATGCACTCCTAATAATACAGCATTTATCAATTTGTCTCATCAACTTCATAGAAACCAGGCATTTCTTTGTTTTTCTGTCCATACTACCATATGAAGGCTTTTGTTTGCAGGACAAATTGTAACAGGACAAAATTTTTAATGGAGCCATTGTTGGGTTCGTATTTATAGCTTTAATTTTTGCAGGAGAAAATGGAAAACACAGCAAATCCACCATGTATTTTTGTGGTTTGTTTTCACACCGTTCTTTGTACAGTATAAGCGACATAATAACTTTATTTTGCAGCATAATACAACTATGGAAGGAAAACCATTCTTGTGACATTTTTAATCCGTCCCCAGGCAATTGACAAATAACCGTTGTGTTTTTATCCACGGGGGGGAGGGGGGGGGGGTCCGCGTTTGGTCCACATTCGGCGGAAAACCCTGCAGGGGGAATGCAGCATGGGTTTACCATAGGAGCCCATTGGGCTCATTTCGCTTGGTTTGTCACGGTGAGCTGGCAAAACGGCAACCGCCTAAAAACCGCCCCGTAAAACTCTATGGAGCCTTGGGACATGCCCTTATCTTTTACTAGTTTCTGCTCTTGTCTGCTCTCTCTTATGAATGGGGCACTGACTTAAGAAACCCCTGCAGGACTGTGGGTACCTGTGTCGTATCATGGATAAATAAAAGCTGACCTTCCTGCCCTGTCTCCAACTACGAGTTTGCTTCACATTTGGTAACCACGCTCATCTCGGCGTGCCACCCAAGCAAGTCACTCAGGCGGAGTAGTGACCGGTAGTGTTCTGGCAACACAAGTCCAACCTGCTTCGAAATACCGGACCTACATTTTCGCAGTAGTGTCCCACCTCCCGGCTATGTATCAATTTGGCGTAAGAGTACGCTAAGTCTCCGGTATTACACCCTTTTAACAGGCCCTCTATAAGGGATTCTTCTCCAAGAAACCCAATTTTGGTCTTTGATAGCAACAGATGACAGTAACTTGGACATTAATATTAAGAATAGCAGCGTGTGGACAGGGTAGACAACTGCGCCTCAAGTCACCCCAGTACATCCCAAGTCGAGCAAGCAGGTAGCAGATATAGAGAATAATCAGGGAACAAGCCAGGTTGAAACCAAAGATGAAACCAAGTGCGTCTGGATATGAATGTGTGGGGCATTGTCAGCCCACGATCTAGGCAGCGTATACCGGCGCAATAGTTTTTAAGGATACCCGCCGAGATCGCCAATATCGATTTCCGCTATACAAGCTTCGACGCACTTGTAATCACCTGATGCAGTACGGCCGGCGCACGGTCGTAAACAGGACCACGAGTTATCGAGTGATTAATGGCTTTGTTATCAATCCAGTCAACATTATTGCTGAACAGGATAAACCCAGTTCACAGAGTTTACTAGCCAGAATATTAGATTGTTATGCGCTAGAATACGCCTATTTGATACCACAGATAGAGCGGTTGCATAATCAGACCATACTACACTAATAAAATCTGCATAAAGAATTGATGTCTTAACACACCTAAACAATCAACATGTCACCCCAAATGTCTTAATTACTAACACCTAGGAACCCAAACTGCTCAATACAGTAAGGATGCACAGGCATGCTCTTTAGATAAATAATGAAAATGTATTGGTTTAAGAGGTAACAGAAAGCAATATAATGTACTGACATTGTTAATGCATAAGGTGCCCAATAGCAACACACGGCTATCGGGACCCAGAAACACTCGACCAGTGATGTGAGACTGTTTACTATGTCAAACAGCGGTCAGAAGTCGTGTGCCCCACAGGGCGTTAGGGAGGTCTCTTGGAGTGCTTCTGTGGCCATCAAAATAGAGGAGAACTGAGTCCTTTTAACTATTGTAGATGTAATGGACACTGAATGGGTAGGCATTGATTGTGTAGGTGCTTTTACCAATAAAAAATCGCGAAGTAATAACGTACAATTCAAAAATAATCCATTTTTTGCAACTTACCATGCCAGTATTAAAGAGCATTGGAGTACAGTAGAGTCCCCTGAGTAGCATGGTGTCATAGGCCCTTATTTAATGTGTTCCTAATTTCCCCAATAGAGATGTAACAGCATAAAAAAGAGGTGTAATGGATGCATATTTTACATGTACATCTAACATCAAATGGCATTATTTTGGGGCAAAAGTGGAGGAAGTATAAATGAAAATACACGTAAAAACAGCAACAAATACAACACAAATTATAAAAACAGAGCACTAATAGGAGATAAAAATGTAAACTTCATTTCTTGTTGGACTCTGTTCTACTACATCAACCCATTTCTATAACTTTTTCGTATACATTTGTTGCACCATTTTAGGTATACAACACAATTTTAGTATATAAGTCTATTGTCCTGACTATTGGGCCGACAATGTTCGAAATCTCTAAAAAACGTAGAGATGTCTCAACAGTATTTTGGACATCTCTTCTATATTACCTTTGTGGTGTGTTTTCTAAGTGCTTTTAACTGTCTACATTATAAAACGTGTTTTAACAAATATTCCACAACAAACAACATAGAGAGAAAACTTTTGCATCAAAGCTGCTGAATGTTACACAGACATCAAATTCAAACCAAAACACATAACAACGAGCGTAGAAACAAACATTGTATGTGAAATGGCATAGTCCTAGCAAAAAGGCTTAAGGACTTCTATCTATTTGCTATAAGAAAGTCGAGGCCCTATTGTGCCGCTTATTTATGTCAAAGTATTGTTTATGCTTGCCAACCCGCAATGCCTGGTACACGCAGTTCCTACTAATAACAGGAGAGTAACCGGATCCACTCCCTGTTTTTGAAGTGAAAGGAGACCAGTTGTCTGAATTTCAATTGTGAAAATTAGACGAGAGTTTTAAAGGCTTAGCCATACCCATGTCTTGATAAGGGACAGGTCCTAATGGTGTTCCATTGGCTTCTCGACGCGGGCCGTCTTAACAGCATTATGGGGCCCCTGGAACAGAGCTGTCAATCTGGCACCCCAACCACACAACCAATCACAGAACAAATATACTACATTAACTATATAACCGAACAATATACGCCGAACTCAAAAGAACCACATAGTGTTAATACAAACCACATCTCTTGAGAGTAAATACGGCACTGAGCAACAGCACAGAAGGCACAATACACCTACACTCGCATATTCACAGAACGCTTCCGCTGAGCATTCTGGTGTTCCCTTTCTCGTCAGCCGCCCAGAAAGCATTGGTGACTTCTTTCATCCAAACTTTGTGCCACGGAGAATTGAACACACAAACATCTGAACTTCTCAACTTTTCCACACGTTTCCTAACATTTCCTCCTCGAGGAGGTATGGTGCACCCCCAGCATTAATTAAGTAGTAGTAATGTTGCCCCACCATTAATAGGTACTATATAGAACCACAGTGGTAGAGGTATATTAGGGCCCACTGTAGTAGTAAAGTAGTTCCCCTTTAGTGTATATAGGTGGAGGTGATTTTGGTAAAAAACAGCCTTCTGTAGGTAATATAAGCACCAGGCAGTAGACATCCCCCTGTAGCTAGGTAGGTATAGTAGCCCGCCTGTATAGATAGTAGCTAAGAACAGACCCCTTTAGGTAGGTAGGGTTATACAGCCTCGCGAGGTAGTAGATATACCTTTAGTATAACATGACCTAAGTGATAGGACCCCATATGTATAATGTGTGCCCCCGGAGTATATCAGTCCGTTGGATAGGTAGCGATGGCCCCTTTATGTATAGAATATGCCCTAAATATATAGCAGTCCCCTTAGGTAACAACCCTTATTTACATAGCCCCATTAAGGTATACAGTGCCCCAGTATAGATATGCCCTGTAATGTACATATTGCGTTTAAAAGTAACAGTCCCCTGTAGGATAGATAGGGTCCTGAATGGCATATGAGCCTCCTGTAGATGAGTATGCCCCTAAGGAATAGCATGTACTCCTTGGGTTAAGATATGCCCATTAGGTAATATAGGCCCTGTAGGAAGAGTTTCCCTGAAGGGTAGAGATGGCCCCTGTATGTTATAAACCGTCTCATGAGGTAGATATTGCCCTGAATAGATAACGTCCTCATTGAAGTATATAGAGACCCCTTAAGGTAGAGATGGCCCCTGTAGTATAGCCCCTATAATACAATGGAGCGCCCCCTGAAGTAATAGCAAGTCCCCGGTAGGTTAGAGTATGAACACGTTAGTAGCTATAGGCCCCTTTACGTAATAGCTTCCTGTAGTAATATGACCCAAGTAAAATGACCCCTTAGTCAAAATGGTTCCCTTAATCGAAATGGCCCATGTAGTATACTAGTCCCCCTGCATTAGGATATGACCCCTGGAGCGTAGACAGTCCCCTCAGATAGTATTATGTCCCCAGAGGTATACAGTTCACCTGTAGGTGTAGATTTTGGCCCCGGTATGGTACATAGCCGGTCTGTAGGTAATATGGCCCCCTGTAGTGGTATACAGTCGAACCTGTAGGTAATATGCCGGGCTGTAGGAGAATATGGTGTCCCCCTGTAGGTACATAGGCACCTGTAGGTAGATTTGGTCCCTCTAATTGATTAGAAAAAATAAAAATAACAATACTCACCTCTACTTTTTCTCTCGCTCCATGAGCTAGTTTCTGGCATGAGTGGCGTGATATAATCACGCTGCCTACGCTGGGACATTGCTTCCAGGATTTCCTAGACCTCTTTCCACCTAGGTGGCAGATCAGAGCGGGAGGTCTTATTAAGCCCACAGCCGCTTGCTGAAGAGATGCGATGGATCCTGGCCTAAACATTGACCTGCCGCCCGTAACCGCCACAGGCGCCATGTTTCTGTTGGGCAAAGTAGGCGTCTGCCTAAAAAGGCCCCCTATGCTCATAGGGCTACCGGGCAGCTGCCTAGCCTGCCCAATGGAAAAGACAGCCTTTGGCTCTATATGTATTGGTACCTGCATACTGGTGGGAAAAGAGGAAAAGATATGCTGACTGTTCATCTGATCCCATACTGGCAGCTGATCATCCTTCCTATCTCCATAGTGGTATGTTAATAGGGGGGATTAGATGTGATAACCATTGGTCAAACAATTTCTGTCCTTATCTAAAGTCAATGACTTTACATGCTGTGAGCAGATATCAGTGAATGTGCAAAACTGGTGACTTGTCAATACAGCTGTTAAGATACGGCTCCATGAGGTCACATGGGTTAATCAGAAGTTCAGTCCTTTCACTAATGAATCCAGATAACAACAGTTGTGTTCTGGAGAACTGCACTCCATGAGCTGTAGCTGACATGATGGTGGGAAGTAATGAAAATAGCTATCTGACACGACTCTTTCCTTTTACTCTAGTGTTCAGTTATGAAGATGTAGTTAAAATAATTATCCTAAGGGCAAACCTAAATTATTCCAAGGTTAAACCTAGAATCCCCCAATGCATTTGATTACATGTCTGTATTGACCACTATTTGAGCACACTAGCCCATCTCAGACAGTTGTGGTGATGTGTAGACCATAGTGGTGGCACACAATAGGCTGTGACTGGCTTGCCCACACAATGGACATGTCATCTATGTGAAAGAGATACAATGCAGACACCTAAATGGAAATGACTATAGTATATGAGCTTTCAGAAGAACTGTGTCATAAGGTCAAGTGAGAAGACCATGTGATGCTTGACAACAGATGGTAAAAAGTAGATGCCAGAAAAATCCTGTGTTTAGCGCTCTGTCCCTTTTTCAAGAGGTTGTGTAAGATTTCATGAGCATACTTTCTGTGGATTAGGGTGTTGGGGTCTTAAATATGGGATCTAAGGTTCCTATCAGGGCAGATTCTTCTCATCTTCTTCTGGAGGTTCTCCAAGTATCACATACATTAATAACCAAACTTGAATACCAGTAACATGGGAACTGTGAGAAATTGTTATACTACTAGAGGCAAAAATAGTGAGACGTTCATTATTTTGTCAGGGTTATACTTTTTTTTTTCTATAACCCTCTCTGCCCCCCCTGGGGAATGCACCACAGAAAGCGTCCATAGATCATGCTATAGAAGAGAACATTCTGTACCTTGTTTTTCCAGCAGAGGGAAGCAGCCTGTGGTTCTCTTGCTCTTGTCTCATTACATGTTCTATTAGTTAGATTAATGGTGTGCAGATCATGTTCTTTACTGATTTACTTCACAGCATTATTTATTAATACCTGTAATTTATTGTTTCATATATAATATTTAGTTTTAGAAAATCTGGATTGAAGCGTGAGAAAAAGAAGAAATTGCTCTGGATTCCTCACTATCCTGTCTTCAGCGTGTACAGCATTTGTTATTAAATATTATGTGATGGTGCTGAAAGTTGGTTTCCTCACTCTAAGAAATAGAAAAATAAAACCCAGAGAATAAAACTTAATCTATTACCTGATTAAAGGCATTTACTAAAAAGACAACTGATTAAAAATATTGTTTTGGGGTATTTTTAGGGGCCCAAGAAAAAAAAAAAAAAAAAAACGGGAAAAAATTTGATCCCTTTGGCCAACAAAAAAAAAATCAATCGAACCTAAAAAGTGTTTTTTTTTGGCTTCGGTTCTGTATTATTACTATTTTAAGTTATTAAACAAATAAGCTAATTGGGTACGTCATTGCACGTTTTTTTTTTTTTTGTTCAGGGCATTTAGCAGCCCTACTGGAAAAGTGGGATGTTTCCTGAAATCTGGAACTGTCCCACTGAATTCAGGGTGGTCTGTGAACAGGTCTGTTTTAATTCATCGCCCTCATGGTAGTCACCCCTGGTGTTGAATGACTGGATTTGTATGTAAAATTTAAAGATCCTTGAAGGGTTTTTAAAACAGAGTGTACCTTCTTTCACTGTATATGGGGGCTTTAAAATTTTTTTCTTTTATAATAAAGGGGGTTTTCTCGTACAAAAATCATATCGTAAGATGGGGACGTAAAAATAAGCATTTTGGGCCCTTTGGTTTGTATTACCTAAATCATTTAGTATAGCAGTTATTAGCTAATCTTTAAGGGGGACATGTATGAAGATCGGCACGTTGAAGCGCCTGTTTTCACGTTTTTTTTCAGTGAAAACTGCGCCTGATGTATGTCGGTGCCGAAGTGCGCTCATAAATGCGGCAACTTCGACGCCTCCCGGCAGACAGGCCACATTTAAAAAAGTTGCCCGTTGGAGCTGTAATGCGCCTTACTTTGCTTTCCCGCATTTTAAAAAGCATCGGGTTTCCAAGTGGTGCGTCCCCCCGCAGAACGCCCAAAAGCACGCCCCTTTAGTTTGGCCATTACAAAGTGGCAACCCTTTCACCAAAAGCGCCTAACACATAGGGGAGGTGCGTCCGACAGTGGTGCCGACACAGAGAGGCACAATTTACGCCAGAAAACAAGCGCAAACTCCGATCATACATGTCGCCTTAAGTGTCTAGAGCTATGCTAGGTGGAATAGAGCAATCTATGGGAGGTATTCATAAATTGCAATCAGACTTGAATACACTGGGGTACATTTATCAGTGCAGATGCAGAAGAATTCTAAATAATTCAAAATAATGTATATGTTTTACACCACATTTATTATGTGTCTTATACAGTTACTAAAAACTTCTGTGTCTCGTCCGACAAAAAAGGACATAAGGGGGGTGTGCCTTGAAAAGCGGTGCATAGGAAAAAGGGGTGTGGCTTAGAGTGCATAGTCGTGTCCAAAAACATGCCCAAAAATTTTGGCACATCTAGTGCCATAAAGTAAGCCAACTAAAAAAGATGTAAAGTTAGAGTAGACAGTTCTAACATGTGCCAGATTTATCAACACTATGATACATGTAGCATATTGTAAGACTGTCCAGGTTAATTCTCCACTGTCTAAGAGCTAGACAGTATTGATAAATGAGGTACTATTTGGGGAGCTGCCTGAAAATGAGATTTATTGTGGATAAATATCTCATACATCTGGCTTCTAATAATCTGCATGTATCATATGTGCTAGGGGAAAAAAAAATGGGAATATCACTTGCTGATTATAGCCTACATTATAGCATGCAATGTCAATCAGCTGCCTCTAAGGCCGTCTTTTAAAAAAGAAAAAATGGACTCGCAGGAAATATCACTGCTCTATGACGCATGGGTGGGACCTAACTTGGAATATGTAGTTCAGTGCTAAGCACCCATACATAGAAACGATGTCCTGGAGTTAGAAAAGTACAGAGAA
The DNA here is from genome assembly GCA_025379985.1 of Phyllomedusa bahiana. Classification (NCBI taxonomy): domain Eukaryota; kingdom Metazoa; phylum Chordata; class Amphibia; order Anura; family Hylidae; genus Phyllomedusa; species Phyllomedusa bahiana. The sequence continues at coordinate 120,669 of JAODAL010005381.1, read as the reverse complement.
TATTAGAAAAAGGTTAAAAGAATCAAACTTACAGCGCGCCCACAACATATCATATTAATTGGCTCCTGGACGACCATTGTGTGTTGAAACCATAAATCTATGGAAAACTGGTAATTTGTTCCGAAGCCCTAAATGTCACCCAATATAATGATTAAAGAAAATGAGGCAGATAACTAATCCACATAAAGCAAGTCCTTACATATCCCATCAGAAAGAGCTCCTGGAAGCTGGAAATCACTTTCTATTTTGAAGATAACTTCTTTGGATCTTATACTTTGTATACAATGTACCAGAAAAAAAGAAAATAGAATTGTGCTCACCTGGTGCCCAAAGGAGCCGCTCATCCTAGCACATGTAAAGAGCAGGACATGTAGTACCGTACTGAACTGTAGAAAGGCGCTACTAGACCGCCAATCATTACATGCACTGCACTAATACAGAGGTTTTATATGTAAAATGTTCATGATAATTGGTTAGATCAGTGTCTAGGAGTATGGTTTCAACATAAAATGTCCCAGGAAAAACCATCGTGTATTGAAAATATTGCATCCTGAGGCTATTGTATTCCATTTTGAGAAGAGACAGCTATGGGGAGACATGAGTAATGTATATTGATGGCCCCTACAAAAAGTATGAGATGACAAGCCTTCTTTACAATAAGAACCGTGAATGTATGGAATAGCTGCCTGAGGAGCTGAAGACCATTACTGTGCACTTGGTCAAAAAGAGAAATGAAAAGTGAAAAAATGATTACATTTTTTAATGTCTGTAATACATCTTTATAGGATAAGGTATACTCTACAGAGCACTCTACTCTGACAGTATATGTTTTTGTGTGGATTAGGCAGTGCTGTCAACTTCTCCAGAATTGCACGTACTGTACATTAGACATGACAGGGGTGTTAAAAAGGGCAGCGTCCAGCAGGCTGGTGGAGGAGGCATCCTGTGGGAAGTTCAAACTGTATAGATTGCTTATTGAAGTAAGAGGTCAAAAAGCAGGGAGCAATGACCAGCAGTTTACACTAGTTTTGGGAAATGTGAGGGTTACTTTCAGTTTAGGTGAGGCACCACTTGTAATGTTTATACAGCAAAAAGACGAGCATGAAAGAAAATGATGGAGACACCAAGTGTTACATACGCACAAGCAGAAACGGGCTAGCATGATGCACAGTATGAGGATATGTGTAGAAAGAGCTGGTTTAATATTATTTTAAGTCTGGGCATTGGCTTTAAATTTCTGCACGGATGACCCGGAATCCATGAAGAGATCGAAGCTGCACATTAGGGATACGTTCACATGATGGATTTGGACGCTGATTCTGGAGTGGATTTGGTGCCGAATCCTCAGAATCAGCGTCCAACCTGACTGCAATCCTTCTCTAATTGTGTTCTCATTTTCAGCGATTGTAAAAGAATTGACACATCAATTATTGAGGCAGATTCCGCTTGGAAACCTCACCTCACATTATAGTTTATAGAAGGCTGAAAATCTGCCTCTGAAAATCAATATTAAGTCCACATCTTTAGGTGTGGATTTCACACGGATTCAGCGCTTCAGCTGCGTGAACATACCCTAAGGCTATGGGCTACATGTATGAAAATTGTCTAGGTCTAAAACTCATTTTGTTGCCCATAGCAACCAATCAGAGCTCCACTCTCATTTTACAAGAGCACTATATGAAATGAAAGGGACGCTCTGATTGGTTGCTATGGGCAACAAAGTGAGTATTAGACCTAAACAGTTTTCATACATGTGGCCTTATGTCTCCACTGCACATAAAAACGTTCTTTTTTCAGCGTTTTTCGTTTTCAAAAAACACTGAATAAAGGACTGAAAACAGGTCCCATAGACTTGTTTCGTAAAAATGTTCTGTTGTCTCCACAGAACTTTTTTTCATCAGCTCATTTTATTTGCTGGTTGCTTTTTGACACTTTCCTTCAAAAAATGACAGGGCTGAAAATTTCCCATTGAAGTCTTTGTAAAGCGGTGGACGTTTTTAGGTGCATTTTCTGCAAAAAAAAAAAAGGGTAAAAATGTGCAAAAAACGCAGCAGAAACCCACAAAATTACACGCTAAAAAATGGACGTTTATTCATCAGCGTTTGACAGGCAGTGGACAAAAAACTTTGATTAGGGCCCCTGATAGGAGTACTGCCTTATTGGCAGTTACTATGTGCCATTTCCAATACCAGTGTCTTCTTATGTGTCAAAGGAGCTTTTGGAACACCTTAGGATGCAGGGCCCCGTAGCGGCTGCTACCGCCAGTGGTGCCAATAGGGCAGTACGGGCAGTATTCCTGTCACGGGCCATAATCGAAAATGGGTCCACAAATCTGTTAAAAAAAATAGGAAGTAGTAATAGGTGGGGGCCCACTTCGATTTGGCAGTATGGGGCCTGAAAGGGTTAATAGATGACTTATGCAAGACTGACTGATGACTGATGTTAATAGATGACTGATGGAATGTGTATATCACATTGTCAAGAACACATGCTACAGTTTACTATTCGGTGACATCGGCAACCAGGGCAACAAATCATAAAGGATACCGCTTTGATTCATTTTGATAAATGTCAAACAATCCACATTCTCAGGGGATAGACGGATGCGTTTGTCAGTTATCACCCCGCCAATTGTGCTGAAGGTGCGTTCTGAGATAACGCTGGCTGCCGGGCAGGCTAAAATTTGTATGGCGTGTCGAGCAAGCTCAGGCCATTCATCCATTTTGGTCACCCATTTGAATGGGTCCAGATCAAGTCCAAAAACATCGGTGTTGAGCCGCAGGTAGTCATGGACCATGCTCAGAAGGCAGTTTCGGTGTGTTCAAATGCTGACCTGCCTTGCAGGTCGTTGGTGAGTTGGTAAAAACTGAATTAAAAATGTTAACCAGTGCGCTTCTGCCACATTGCCTGCTGCTGCGACTATTTGCCATTGTACTGCTGTCACGTTGCTGACGTTGTTCCATTTTGACATTAGAATGTGAAGAAGATGCAACAGATGTCTTGAGTTGGTCAATGACCACTGTCTCAAATTCCTGCATTCTACTGTCAATTTTTTGTGGGTGGAAGCAAAGGTGCTCACTTTGATTTGAAATCGTGGATCAAGGAGGAGGGGCCACCCAGTAATCGCTGTTCATTTTGATTGCCCTGTTGAGTGGGTCATGTTGCAGGTAATGTAGCATCCATTTACTCATGTGTGAGATGCTTGCAGGATCTTCCAAGCTTTGGGGTCGAGGGACACTAACCAGATCTTCCTCCTCTTCTTCCTCCTCCTCCTCCTGAAATCTGTGCCAACCTCTTACCACCAAAGGGTAATCGGTACCGGTGGTATCCATCCCTGCCTCATCATCCTCCTCCACTTCCTCATCCTGACCATCATCAGAGGCCTGGATAGTGTCATGCCATCTACTCTGTGAGCTGAACTGCTGTCCTGCACCTGCCTTGGACCTCGAACCACCGCCTAAAGAAGACCGATACAATTGGGAAACAGTCGCGCCTTCTACATCCGACGGCGAGTAAGGCTCTGTGTCTGCCTCCTCCATCACTGCTGGGACCATCTGCTGCAGAGAATCTAACGCTTGTTCCAGTAAAAATATGACCACAATGGTCATGCTGACAATACTATCGTCCTGACTGACCATTTTGGTTGCATCTTCAAAACTGTCAAGGATGTTGCAGAGATCTTTCACCAGCCTCCACTCTCTGTAGCTCAACACCCCGAGGTCCGCACCACTGCTCGTCAGGCCATGCGACACTTCATACTACATAATGGCATTACGCTTCTGCCACGATTGCTGGAGCATGTGGCAGGTGGAATTCCAGCGTGTTGCCGCGTCAACAATGAGACAGTTGACGGGGAGGCCAAGATGACGCTGCAACACTGCCAGTCGTGCCGAAGCAGGGTAGCGAACGACGGAAGTGTGAGCTAAGACCTCGAGCCTTCTTCAGCAGACAGTCAAGACCTGGGCAGTGCTTGAGAAATTTCTGCACAATCAGGTTCAGGACGTGTGCCAGGCAATAGTAAGTCTACCGGTCCTAAGGGCGGCAAGGAGATTTCTTCCATTGTCGCACACCACATTGCCTGGCGCCAGGTTCTTAGCACCCAGCCACTGGTCGGTCTGAGTGCACAGAGCCGTCCACAGCTCTTGACCTGTGTATTGACGGTCTCCAAGACAGATTAATTTCAGATGGCATGGTTTCTCTTGGCACGTGATGCTAACCCGTCGAGGTTGGGGATCTGGACTCTGCTCCATTCCAGTAGTGTGGAAGAGTGTCCACCGAGCCCGAGGCCAAGATGACGCTGCAACGCTGCCAGTTGTGCCGAAGCAGGGTGCGAACGCTGGAAGTGTGAGCTAAGACCTCGAGCCTTCCTCAGTAGACAGTTAAGACCTGGGTAGTGCTTGAGAAATTTCTGCACAATCAGGTTCAGGACATGTGCCAGGCAAAGGTAAGTCTACCGGTCCTAAGGGCGGCAAGGAGATTTCTGCTATTGTCGCACACCACATTACCTGGCGCCATGTTCTTAGCACCCAGCAACTGGTCGGTGTGAGTGCGCAGAGCCATCCACAGCTCTTGTCCTGTGTGTTGACGGTCTCCAAGACAGATTAATTTCAGAATGGTTTCTCTTGGCACGTGATGTTACCCGTCGAGGTTGGGGATCTGGACTCTGCTCCATTCCAGCAGTGTGGAAGAGTGTCCACCAAGCCCAAGACCTATCACCAGAGGCACTGTCATCCACCCAACTCACCCAGTGAGCAGTCAGTGAGATGTAATGCCCTTGACCGTGCTTACTAGTTCATGTGTCTGTAGTGAGATGGACTTTGGTGGACACAGATGCAGCCAACGCGCTGGAGATTTTTTCTGCAACATGGTGGGCCAGCTTTTCTGGCAAAGAAATGCCTGCTCGGCATCTGATATTGGGGGCATGCCAGGGCCATGATGTGGCGGAACCCATCTGTGTCCACCAGACGGAAAGTCAACATTTCCAAGGCCAACAGCCTGGCAATGCCAACATTCAGGTTTTGGCTTTGGGATGGCGGGGGTGAAAGCATTACTTTGCTCCCACCCGGGTACACGAAGGTGGTGGTGGATGGTGCTGTCGGCGTGCGGTCGACTGGGGGAAAGGGGGAAGGTGTAGACTGTTTTTGCTGGGGTGGGAACGGAAACCAGTATCGGGGGATGGGGATGGTGCTTGCGTGTGCTACTGCACATCGGCAGAAAGGGGAAACCACTGGGCTTGGAAGTGGCGGAGGCAGAAGATGTCACGGTGGTTGGAACCCTGGGACCAGGTGGCTTTTTTCCCCAAGTGATTCTTCCACAGAAAATTTCAGGTTTTTACTCTTTGTCCCCTTTCATGCTGGTGGTGGTAAATTTTTTTGGGATTCTTCCCTACTAGGGTTTGAAAGCAAACCCGGTATATGACGTGGGTTTGGGGGATTGGGTTGTTAAAAAAGGACCACCTTACGGGTCCTGCCCTCTTTTGACGGTGAAAACCTAGTTTCCGCACCCCATGCCCATGGGCGGGGTGAATTATGTCGGGGGATTGTGCGACCCCCCTTCACTTTTTGAGGGGGCCTGCATTGACATACCCCATCACCCTCTGACTCCATGATGATGCACCGCCAGCTGCTGCTAAAAAGAACACGTTGGATCGGCAATGTTATCATCCCAAGGTGATTCCTCTTCATGCAACTACATCCTAAAGGCAGGTAAAAAGCCAAAGGCAACAAGGCAAATCTGCGCTTGAAATTTTGTCAAGGGACCATTTCCTTTTTCCTTGGGGCATCAGCGATTGGGGCTTCAGGCAGACAAAATACCCTCTTTGGCCTCTTGATCTTTTGAAATCCTTTGCCCCCAAACGATTGTGCATAAAAAGAGCTCTTGGGAATATGATCATCTAAGCGGTTTTTTAGGGGTGACTTTTGGCCTTCGGGTTTGGATGTTTGGGATGATGACATTTGTCCCCTTGACTGAGAGGAAGAGGAGGTAAAACTGAGGGGTTGAGTTGTGTTAAACCTGAAGAAGGTTTGGGGCAATGATCTTCAGTAATGAGGCGCACGGGGAACCGACCAGCGAGCGGGCCTGACTGTCCTCGATGATGATGTCCCCGCTTGTGTGTTGCCCCCGGAGCATGGAAGGAGCACCTTGTCTCGTCCCTCAGCTCACGTCCTCCGCCCCCCTTGTGCTTATCCTTATTTTCCTCCATTTTAAAAATATAAGTATTAAAAAGGTCAGATTTTTTTTACACTTTATTCAAGAATGTATCCCAAAAGACAGCAATAACAGTGTTTTTAAAGCCTATACTTTCAAGGGCAAAAAAGGATTGTAAACAGAATTTTTTCAAAGAATATCGGTAAAATGGGGTATATGGGGAAAAATCCTCCCCAGCAATTAAGTGGTCTTAAATGCCCATACTTTGCAATTGCGATAGGATGCGAACAAATTTTTTCTTACAATATCGGTGAAAGGGGTCTATGAAAAAAAATCTCACAGAAAAACAAGTAGTTTTTTTAATGCCTACACTTTGAACGGGCAAAAAAAAGGGCTTTAAAAAGAATTTTTTCAAAGGAATTCGGTAAAAAAGGGGTCAATGAAAAAACCCTCACAGCAAAGCAAGGGCTTAAATGCCTATACTTTGCAACGGGGAAAAGGACTTAAAAAAAAAATTTTTTTAGGGAATATCGGAAAAATGGGGTCAATGAAAAAACCCTCACAGCAAATCAGTGGTTTTAAATGCCTAAACTTTGCAACAGGCAAAAATGATTATAAACAAAATTTTTTTTCTAGCAATTTTGGTGAAATGGGGTCATATGAAAAAACCCTCACAGCAAATAAAGGGGTTTAAAATCCCTTTATTTTGCAACGGGAAAAATAGGATTATAAACAAAATTTTTTTCTATGAATACTGTGAAATGGGGTCGTATGAAAGAACCTCAAGCAAATCAAAGGGTTTTAAATCCCTATACTTTGCAACGGGCAAAAGGTTTTAAAAACAAAATTTTTTTAGGATATTATAAAAAAACTCCCTTTTTTCCTAACTGGGATGTGTTTTATTCCCAAAAATTTAGTTTTCCCCCCGGCCGAGTAATAAAATAGTACTTTTCTTGGGGGAAATCGCTTTTAAAATTTTTTTCTGCATGCTGACAAACCGACACACGGGCAGCGTGTGTTGTGTTTTCATCGAGAGTAAGCGGAAATGGGAAAACGGAAATACAGGCATACACATAAGAGGGTTTCATGTGATTTTTGGCCCCCCTCAGGGTGAGTTTTTGCCCCCCCCCCTCCCCCCCTTTGTGTCTGCACGATTTGGGCTGCCAAAACTAAGGGAAAGCGGGAAAAAAAAGGAGTAAAATATCCGATTTGGGAAAAAAAAAGTCCGAACAAACTTTTTCCGAAAGGTTTGGCTTAAACTAGTCCTGTTAGTGGCGTAAAGATTTAATGGTGGTCCTGCTTCAGATTATCAAAAACTATGTAAATGTGGGCATTGTAAGGCCTATTCTACATAAAGGGGTTTGTCTACTAAATTGATTCATAAAACTTCGGGCCCTACTTCTCAGTTTCATTTTTGAATTCAGGGCCGTTTTTTAATGGCAAATACGGGCCCTGCAATGAGAGTGTTTGGGGGACCCCCAGGTCTGTAGTATAGTGATCATCTCTGCAGCTATCAAAAGGATTCAACGGGTTGTAGCTATAGCAACCTAAGGAGCTGATGCAGCCCATACAAGAGGGAATATCTCGGAACAGGTAGGACACTGTTCATGGACACATATTGCAAAGTACCTTGTTTTGGCACATTTTTGGCGCAACATGTCTAGAATTACTAATTGCTGAAGAAGAAATGACTAGTGGAAAAACTGAGACTGGTGGGCGGAGCTACGCGGGGGGTTTAAAATTTACAGGGTTACAGTCTATTTAAAAGGGATCGAAAGACCGGAAGGGGGGAGGTATCTGTCCTATGTAAAACCTGCTGAAGCACAGCGGGAAGATATGGTAAGGTAATAAAAAGGGGGGGAATCCTATGGGAAATTAACATTGGGGTAACAAAAACAATATAATTTAAAATTGGGGTTGCTATGGGCCCCCCCAAATATAACGAACCCAAAGAAGATTACCCCAGGCAAATGTGAGGCAGTAATCAGAATGGGGTTTGTTATTTGGGCGACTTTAAAACATCCAGACATCTTTTGGGAATCGAAAACCTGTTTTTCTCAAAAGGAAAAGGTTTTTGTCAATAATTAATGATAATTCCCTTTTGCCAAATGGTGCAATAACCGAAATGGGAAGGCCCTTTCTAGAAAAATATTGATAATAGACCTGACAGAGTAACAAAGGTTCAGGTTGGGGGGGGCACCAGGAATAGTGACTAATATAATACTTTTTCCTTTTTATTTTTAAAATAGAGTTTTTTTGCAAGTAGCCACAAAAAACAGAAATTTGGGGGGAAGGCTAATTTTATCCTGCTTAGAGAGGCCCAAACCTATTGACTGGGGCAATGTGTTTAAATTGGGAGAACAAAAAAATAAAAAGGGGATTTTTTTTAAAAATCTTAGGCGCCCCCTGGAGAGGTAATCCCTTATGGTAATAAAATAATTAGAAAAAAAGAAAAACCCCAAGGGATTAAAGGAGGCAATAAAAAAAAAAAAAGAAAACGTTTTTCTACTAAACAGCAGGGTAGTGAGAGGCATAAGAAACTTAGGAAAAAATAATAAAGTGTGTAAAAAAAAGATAAAGGAAGCAAAACTGGAGACAGAAAGACGTATTCCGGTAAAAGTAACCCCCAAAAAATTTTTTTTAACTATTAAATATTTTAAAAAGTTTTAAAACAGAAAAAAGTTGGCCCTTTAAAAAAATACTGAGGGGGGGGTATGTTTTAGGCGAGAGAAAAAAGCAAACCTATTAAACAATTTTTTTTCCCTGATTTACCGAGGATGGTTTTGTTGAACAAAGGGTGAGGGGAAACTCCAACTTAAAATTTTTTGTCTAACCCTTAAGAACTGCAGCTCCGTATTTAAAAAGTTAAAATGACAAATTTCCCAGGCCCCCATGGCAACACCCCTTCTAAGGGAGTTAAGTGTGTATTATGGCCCCATTTTAATATTTATGGGTAAATAAGGGGTATGTCCCAAAGGATTGACGCATAGCAAATGTGGTTTCCAAAATTAAAAAGGGGTCAAAAAGTTTCCTGGAAAAAATTTGGCCCCGGGTTAACCTCTATTTTGGGTAAAATGTTGAAGGGTTTTCTAAGAGATGCTTTCTGGACTTCTCATGAAAATAAAAGTATAAAGCCGTTCCCGGATTTATGAAGGATCGGTCCTGTAGACTAATCTCCAGCTTCTATGAGGAAGTCAGTGAGATGATCGGGGTGAGCCTGGATTCTATATCTGTTTTTTTTTTAACATTTGATACGGTCCAATTAAAAAAGGTTTGGGAAGTAAAATGAAATGCTTGGACTTGGGGAAAAGTGTGCAAAATGGGGAAGCAACTGACCACGAAAAAACAAAGGGGGGGTAATTAACGGGGGCCCTACTCAGACGGATCCCTGTTATAGTGAGGTACCCCTAGGGGTCATATTGGGCCTTCCTCTTTAATATTTTTTTAATGATCTTAATATGGATTGCAAGTAGAAAAACGTCTTTGCAGACGATCAACTCTTAAAGAAAAACCACACTAGGGATTGTGTTATTACAAAGGGAAATTGGTAAGTTGGAGGGGCCTGGGCAAAGAAAAAGGCAGATGGGTTTTAAAACAATAAATGCAAAGTTTGCCCTGGGAAGTCAGGGGCGTGCTAGGCAGTTTTAAACCGGGGTCAAAGCCCATAACACGCCCGTTGCCCCCCAGTCAATTTTTCTGGGCTTTGTACACACTGAAGTAAAAGCTCCGCCCACCCCCGGAGCTTTACCAATAAGCTGAAGGAGCAGTGAGAGCAGCCCCGCGTCCTCTTCTGAGCTCCCTGCCGCCCCTCCTCCCCCCACCCAGCACTTACACAAGCAGGGATTCGGGGGTTTCCTGCTGGGTCCTCAGCAGATCATCAATGGAAAAAAAAAGAGCTTCTGGTTTCATAAGAGGTCAGGGCTGCTGAAAAGCCCCAAATGAACCCAGGACAGAAGTAAACCCTTCATGAGGTATGCCCCAGAGGGCGGGCTGGGTAAAAAACAGCCCTGGCACAACCCCCCTGCAGGCCCATACAAAATCCTCTTAAAAAATTTCTCTTTTTTCTCGCCCCTCCCCATTTTTCAAAAAAAAATACACTGTAAAGCTGCTTTCACACAGAGTGTTTTTGATGTTTTTTTTGGTTTTGGGGGTTTTTGTGCAAAAAAGGCAAAAAGAAAAAATTTAAAGGGGTGTTTTCGATTAAATTAAAGGGGTTTTTTTCAAATAAGGGGGGCAGTAAAAAAAAAAGCAATTTTTGAAATTGGATTCCATTAGAAAAGTCCCCTTGTTTTCACGTGTCCCTTACTTGTGTTTTTTATTTAAAACTGTTTTACAGTGCAGGCAAACCCCTCCTGATCCCTCCCCCTTTGGGGTTTTTTAACAGCTGCGGGGTCTTTTTAAATCCTGTACGCCCCCTGGGTCGATTAAGGAGCTTTTTGTGTCTGACTCAGAATTAGGGGCCGTAGCATTTTCAAATTTCCCAACCCCCTAGCAAAACCCAACTGAGCAGATTTTTACAATGGGGGAAAAACTTTCATTTTTTAAACCCTGCCTAACTCTCCTGCATAAGAGTTCTTTTGGTTTTTAGAAAGCTTTTAAATCCCTCTCCAGCTGTGAGAGGAGATCGGTCTAAATTTTAGTTTGAATGCACCTGTGGTTTTTAAAAAGTTTTTATAAAAAAAAATGTTTAGGGGGGGAGACACAGTGTAATTGGGGATCAGAGGGGGGGGGGGGGGGGAGTCTCGGGCCCCCAGCAGTAAAGGGGGGGATTTAAATTTCATCCAGTTGGGGAGGGGAAAAAAAACCCCCCCTCCCTTTCCCACAGAGCGGGAAGAAAGGAAAAGTGGGACTCACCGAAGGTAAGGAAGGTTGAACCCCTTTAATGCTTTTTTACACAAAAAATGCTTTAAAAAACCGCCCCGGGTAAAAGGCCCTTAAAACACAAGAAAGGGAAAAAGAAAAAAAAACCCGTGGGCAAAAAAAAACCCCTCTTCCAGATTTCAGGTGGGGCATTTGGGCTTTACAATCCCGGGAAAACCCACCCCTGCCCACAAACAAAAACCCAAACAAAACCCTACAACCCAAAAAAATTAAACATCCCCGTAGCCCGGGGTCACCTTCAAAGGGAAATTTGCATGATTAAAACCGAAAAAAAATTTTGCCCCTCTTTTAAAATTTTACCAAAATTTACATTTTTAAATCCTTTTTTTTTCCGGGACTTTCCAAATTTTTTTCCCCAAACACCCTATTTTAGCCCCCAAAAGTTTGAAATTAAAAAATGTAAAATTTTTAAGGGGATTTTAAATTTAGGGGGAACCCCCAAATTAGGTGGGGGCGGGCCTTTCCTCCAAAAATTTGGAAAGGTTAAAGGGGCCCTCCCACTGTTTTTACCCCATTTAAATTGCCGGGAAGCTGGGGCTGCCCCCAGAAAATACCCAGGTAGTTTGGGGTTTTTTGCCCCCCATTTTAACCCCCCCATGAAGTGGGCTCCCCCCCAAACAGCCAGGTAGTGGGGGTTTCCCCCATAATTTGCCAGGTAGGGCCATTAAAAAAAGCCATTTTGGGGCCCGTAAATTAGCCGTTTGGGCCAAAATTAGCCAGCTGGGGCCCAGGGGCATTAATTAGCCAGCTAGGGGCCCCAGGGGCCCAAGTAATTAGCCACCCTGGGCCCAAAGGTAAGTGGGCATTTCCAGGACCCAGTATGTAGGCAGCCCCGGGGGGCCAGTTTTGTAGGCAGGCGGGGGCCAGTATGAAAGCGGGCGGGGCCCAAAGTATGGCCGGGCGGGGCTAGTTTGTAGCCGGGCGGGGCCCGTATATAAAAGGGGCCACTTATAGGTAGCCGGGGCCCAGGCATATAGGCAGCGGGAAAGGGCTTATAGGCAGAACGGGGGCAGGTTTTAACAGGTAGACAGGGGGGTATAACCCTAGACAAGCTGTTTAAAGTTTGAAGGCGGGGTACAATCTAGACAGGGCGGGTTTTTATAGCTAGACAGGGCGGGTTTTTTAGCAAGAAGGGCGGGTTTAATACAGGAAACGGGCAGTTTTAACAGCAGACAGGGCCTGGTTTTTTTTTTAGCTGGGGACAGGGCATTTTAATACAGGTAGACGGGTGGAGGGTATATACCCAGACAGGGGGGGTATACAGGTAAAAAGGGCAAAATATATAGCTAAGACGGGGGCCGGGTTTTATAGTTTGACAGGGGGTATAAGCTGGGACAGGGCAGGTATAAGGTTTTAGACGGGGGCAGGGTATACAGTTAACGGGGGCCGTTATATAGTGGGGGGCATTTTTTTACAGGTAACGGGCTGGAAAAATTTTGTAGGGGGGCGGGTTATACTTTGTAGACAGGGCGGGTAAAATTTCGGCCAGGGCGGTAAAACGGGTTTAACCAGGGCTGGTATTTAGAAAAGGCAGGGCGGGGATACGGGTTTAGCCGGGCTGGTATACGGCTGGCGGGGCGGTTTCCCAGGTAGCCACTGGTAAATAACAGGCGGGGGCGGGGTTTTAACGGGGTAAAAAGGGCGGGTTTTTATAGTTTGGCAGGGCGGGGTTTTTCCCAGGAGACGGGGTTTGGGAAAAATAGCAGGCAGGGGGGGGTATACGGGTACCCGGGCCCGGTATTTTAGCTAGGAAGGCGGGTATTTTTACATTTCCCAGGGTTTTTAGTTTGACGGGGGCAGGTAACAGGAAGCGGGCGGGTTTTAATAGCTTAGACGGGCAAGTTTAAAGCTAGACGGGAGGTAAAACGGGTAACAGGGCGATATTTAACAAACGGGCGGGGTAAATAGCTGGGACGGGGCAGGTATACTTTTTGGGGGGGTTTTTAATAGCAAACGGGCGGGGTTTTTATACGGGTTAGACAGGGCGGGGTTTTTACGGGTTTGGGACGGGCGGGTTTAATAGTTTGGCAGGGCGGTAAAACAGGTTAAAGGGCGGGGAAAAATTAGCTGGGCAGGGCGGGGGTTATCCCGGGTAGACGGGGCTGGTATTTAGCAAAGGCAGGGGGGTAAACGGGTTACCGGGGTTTGGTATATAGTGACGGGGAAGGAAAACCCGGGGAGCCATGGCTGGTTTAACTGGGTTTAGGGCGGGTTTATACAGGTGGGCCAGGGCTGGGGGTTTTTTTAGTGGGGCGGGAAAAGTTTTAAAAAGGTAGCCGGGTTTGGAAAATTTTCAAAGGCAGGGCGGAAATACATGTAGCCGGGGCCTGGTTTTTTAGCTAGGGGGGGCAGGTAACGGGTTGGGAAGGGGGGGTTTATAGCAAAGGCGGGGGGGAAAGCCCCAGGGTCGGGTTTATTTAGCTAGGCGGGCGGGTTTACGGTTACCAGGGTTTTGGTTTATATTTTAAAGGAAAGGGCAGATTTCCCGGGTAGCCAGGGTTTGGTTTTTTATAGCTAGGCAGGGAGGTTTTACAGGTACCGGGTTTTTGGTATATAGCTGGGCCCGGGCGGGGTATACAGGTACCAGGGTGGTATTTTTTAGTTTGGAAAGGGCAGGTATAAAAGGGCCGGGCTGGTTTATTTAGCTGGGCAGGACGGTATACAGGTACCCAGGGGTTGGTTTTATAGCAAGGCAGGGCCCAGGTTACGGGTAGAAAAGGGGGTAAAAGTTTGGGGGAAACAGGTATACAGGTACCCAGGGCGGGTTTATAGCAAGGCAGGGCAGGGGCGGGGTAAAAAGGTACCCGGGGGGCTGGTATTTTAGTGGGCAGGGGGGCATACGGGAAAGCGGGGGCTGGTATAAAACAGGCGGGCGGGTTTATACAGGTAGCCAGGGTTTGGTTTATAGCTAGGCAGGGCGGTATACAGGTAAAAGGGGTTGGGAAATTTAGCTAGGCGGGGGCAGGTATACAGGTAGACGGGGCAGTATTTTTTAAAAAATAAGTAAAACCAATACTTAACTGAATTTCTCTGTTTCCTCTTCATCTTTTTTCCCCCCGGAAGGGGCCCGCCGGAAAGAGTGTGGGGGACGCGGAGGGGGCGCCCCGAGGGGAACGTAAATTACATTGCGTCCCACCCTGCGGCCTCCTGGGGGCTGAAGACGGGATAGTAGTTTCCCCGCTGTTCAGCCCGGCTGCTGTTTGGGGAAACCGCGCGGTGCGGTTTGGCCCCGTAAATGGCTGCAGGGTTTGGGCCCTTTGGGAACCGGGCCCCTTGCGGGTTTGGGCGAGGGGGCCCTTTGTCGGCCCTCTGGTACGACCATTGCGGCCCCTGTAGCGCGCCACAGACCGGCGCCGGGACTCGGGGCCCGCCGGGGGGGAACACAGGTGTAGTGTGTGTGTGTATATGTTACACACAAAGGCAGTATATACACGTATAATGTTCACCTGTGTGCTACATTTGTGTATATACTGCCTCTGTGTGTAAGGCCATGTTCACACGGCTTAAAATGGGCCGTATTTCGGTCCGTAATTACGCGCCTAAGTGCGCAAATTACGGGCCGAAAACGGCCCATTCATCACGGTAATTCACAGTTCTCATAGAGAACTATGGATTACGTCTCCTCTCCCATGCTCGGCGAAGCCGCCGGGCGGGGAGATAATTGACATGTAAATTACTAGCGGCGTATACGCGCCGCTGGCAATTCAAGTCTATGGGCCGGCGAAGTGCCGGCCCCCTGCTCAGTCCCCCGCTCCCGCCCCGCCCCCCACGGCGTAATTGCGGGGCGTAATTACGTCCCGCAATTAAGCCGTGTGAACATAGCCTAACAGCTGAGCAGGTGCAATCTGCAGCGAGAGCTGTCTGTTATACATTAAAATGGCAGTGAAATGGTCAAGCATTTAAAGTGAAAAATAAAGAAAAAAAACACAAACCCTTGTCCCATTAAACATATTTGGTATCACTGTGTACATATCAACTTATGCTATAACACTTTTCTTTAACCCCCTCAATGAACACTGCGACAATAATAAATAAAAACATGGCAGCGATGACATTTTTGTTAATTCTGCTGCGCAAAAAATGCAATAAAAAGCGAACAAAAAGTCACATGAAAACCAGAATGGTGCCAATGAAAAAAACATAACTCATCCTGCAAAAAAAGCCATCAGTTCATCAGCATAAAAATAAAAAAGTTATGGCTCTCAGAATTTAATGATGGAGAACATTTGTTTTTGTTTTTTTTGTGTTTTTAATATTGCTACAACATTAAAAAAAAACTATTTAAATTGGCTATCACTGTAACCATATTTATGCCCCACAGTGAGCGCTGTAAAAAAAAAAAAAAAAACGCTACCAGGATTTTTTTATAAAATTTGCCGCCCAAAATTTGAAATAAAATGCTTTTGAATGGCAGAGATTAAAAAATGAAAACAGCTGTTATTAAGGGGTTACAATAAATCACCACATATACTGTATTTTTCAGACTGTAAAGATGCACTTTTTTTCCAAAATTCGGGATTAAAATGGGGGTGCTTCTTATACTCTGTATGCAGCAGAAGTTGGGTGCTGCTGGGGGCTTTGGGCAAGGAGGAGGTGGTGTCCCCACTGGAGACAGCAGCAAGGGAAGGCAGGAGCAGAGTCTCTGCTGCTGGAAGCCAGTGGAAGGGTTTAATTAACCTTTGCACGCATTTCGATGTTCCTGAAAAATATAGGCTAGGTTCACAGGGGGCTTAACTTACGTCCCCCCAATTACGCCGTATGGCGGGGGCGGGGCGGGGAGGGAGCAGGGGCCGGCACTTCCCAGCCATAGACAATCACTGCTAGCGGCGCGTATACCCCGCTAGAAAGTGACATGTCAATTATCTCCCCGCCCGGCGGATTCGCCGGGCGGGAGGGGGAGACGTAATCTATAGTTTCTTAATGAGAACTGTGAATTACCGTAATGAGTGGGCCGTTTTCAGCCCGTAATTTGCGCACTTTGGTGCGTAATTACGGACCGAAATACGGCCCATTTTAAGCCGTGTGAACATGGCCATAGAGTGATCTCACGTGCGGAGCACACTCCATACCCGGCGGGCAGTGTCTGTTCATTACAGCTAGCAACCGCCGCTAATAAAGGGCCCGTGCCCCGGATGTTTTAGGACCCTAGCAACTCCCCTGTGGGAAGGAAAAATCCATTACATGACTACATGTTAAATGGAAAAACGCTGGGTAAAAGTGAAATGGAGAAGGACTTGGGAATCCTTGTGGACAGTAAACTTAACTGTAGTAGCCAGTTTCAGACTGCAGCTGCCAAGGCAAATAGGATCATGGGGTGCATTAAAAGGGGCATAGATGCACAAGATGAGAACATTATTCTCCCATTATATAAGTCACTGGTTAGACCACACATGGAATACTGTAGACTGTTTTGGGCACTACTACACAGGAAAGACATTGTAAAGTTTGAACGGGTTCAAAGGTGGGCAACCAAAATAATAAAAGGAAAGGGTGGACTCAAATACCCAGAAAGATGAGCAAGACTAGGTTTATTTAGTTTAGAGAAAGACGGGGTTCAGGGGGACATAATAAATAAGTATAAATATATCAAAGTCAATTATAGAGATTCTCTCCCAATATTATTTATAAACCCCGGACTGTATCTAGAACAAGGGGGCATCCTCTACGGCTTGGGGGAAAAAAAAGCTTCTACATAAACATAGAAAGGGATTCTTTACTGTTAGAGCAGTGAGACTGTGGAACTATCTGCCAGAGGAAATTGTCATGGTGAAATCAATAACAGAGTTCAAGAAGGGTTTGGATGCATTTCTGGAGCATAATAATATAACAAGTTATAGTGACTAGGATTCTGTTGATCCAGGGATTTTTCCGATTGCCAGATTGGAGTCGAGAAGGAATTTTTCCCTAACATGAGGACAATTGGTTTCTACCTCTTTTGGGGTTTTTTTCCCTTTTCCTCTGGTTTCAACACTTTAGCAAAATAGGATGAACTGGATGGACATATGTCTTTTTTGGACTTAAAAACTTTGTAACTATGTATGCAAGTAAAAGCTGCGTGAAATACACACCTTAATTACGCTTGTAAAATACATGTCGTGACCGATGGTGCGTATTTTACATGGGAAGTAAAAAAAGTCCCTTTTAATTGTTTGAAGTGTTTTTTAAACTGCCCAAATTTCAGCGCAGATTACGTCTCAGAATACGCCTTATGAAGATAGGGCCGGGTTTTTTGGGAAGCACCCCCAAAAGCCCAAATGAAAAAGCTTTGTCAGCAGGCGAAAGACAATTGACTTTGGCCCAAATTATCTCCCCGGGAGTACGATATGATCGTATTGTACGCCCATGGAGACGACGCATAATTCATAGCTCTCTATGAGAGCTATGAATTACCGTAATTGTGGTGTGCAATATGCGGCAAAATGCATGTGCAAATATACTGCAAAATAAGCCATATGAACATACCCTAAAGCTGCACCAATTTAGCAACCAGCAGTCCAGTATGAGCCACGGTGATAAATCTGGTGTATTTGTAGGGCAAACGATGTAAATGAGGGGCCCTAGGTTTGCAACAACGGCCTTCATTTACTATCGCTGTCTAAAAGGGGGGGTGTTCACCACGGCTTAAAGCCGGGCGTAATTTCGGGACGGATTTCGCCCCCAAAAACGCCGGCTTTTCCGTTTCAGCGGGGATGGGGCGGGGGGCCGGGAGCTCGCCGGCCCCCTTAGACACTCTTATTCACCAAAACCCCGTAAAAATGGGTGTTTAAAAATTTGCATTTCCAAATTTCCCCCCCCCTCCCCCCTGTATTCGCCGAGCTGGGAGGAAAAGGGGGGACGGACTCCCTAGTTCTCTATGAGAACCCGTGGATTAAACCCAAGACTGGGACGGAATCCCCGCCGTACTGCAGGAAAAAACGGGGGCGCAGTACGGCTTTGGGAAACCGTCCCAGAATAAAACCGTGGGAAAGGGCCCCCAAGAAATTAGGGAAATTTCACAAAAGCGCATTTTTGGTGCTTTTTTTAACTGCGCTCTAATTAAACTCCCTTTTAATTACCAGCATTTTTTCTTTCGCTTATCTAAACGGGAAAGTAGTGACCAATTAGTGTGATTGTAATCCCAAACCAAAAAACTGATTACCTTCTTAAAACATCTTTTAAAAACTTTTAGACAATGAAAGAAGCGCGGAAATAAACCCGTTTAATTAGGGCCTTTAAAACTGCACCAAGACTGCGCTGGTAAAGCCCCCCTTAGGGTATGTTCACACGGTTTTTTTTGGGCGCACATTTGCCCCCCCTTACCTGTATATACACGTTTTTTGCATTTACTGGCTTTAAGTAGGGAAATGTGCCCCATAAAATTTCGGTAATCCCTTTTTTCTAAAAAACTATGGATTACGCCTCCTCTCCCCACTCGAACAAAAATGACCGAATTTATGTGGGGTTGAGATAATTGCAGTAAAATTCTTGTGAGCAAAATCGCGCCACTAGTAAAAAATGTCTATAAAGGCTGGCGGGCGGGCCGCCACCTGCGCCGCGGGGATTTACGCGGGGTTTTTGTGGGGACCCCCAAAACACCTGCCGAAATTTTTGGCATGTAGGTAAACCCCAAAATTTACGTCGTGTAAAGATAGCCTAAGGCTATTTTTCCCCACGGTTTAACTGCGGGACTTTAATTACCCCCGCGTTAGCCGTGGGCCGGGGGGGGGGGGTGGGCACCCTCCGGCCCATAGACAATCACGGCTACGGGCATATAGGGCCGCAAGAAAGTAAACCTTCAATTATCTCCCCCCCCCGGGCCCGTATTCCCCCGAGCAGGGAGAGGAAAAACCGAAATCCATAGTTCTCTAATGAAAACTGTGGTTTCCCCCGGGTAATGAATTTGGGGGGGGCCTTTTTTTTTTTCGGGGCCCTTTTATTTTTGGCGCACTTCCCCCGGCCCCTTTTTAAGCCGTGTGAACATGGTGTAAAGGCTCCCTTTAAAAAAACAGCTATGGATCATGGTTTACGCTGGATGAAAAATAAATGCAGTTTTTACACAGATCATTTTTTTGGTCTACTTTCAATGGCAGAATTTTGCCGCAGTGTCCACACCCAATTTTCGCGATGCCCCCTTGCGCCGAAAGTGTCTTAAAGGGGTTTTACCATGAAGGAATACGAGCTATTCGGCGACCGCCTTTCCATTAAATTTCTATGGGTAAATTATTTGTAAAATTTGGAACTCCCATAGAAGTGAATGGAGAAGACGTCGCCTCGTTTTCCCTTCAGGGGTAAATCCCCAAAATTTTTTCTGTCCCAACCACATTTTTAAATGGGGGAAAAAGTGCCCCCCAACGCCCACACACGCAGCTGCAAAGGGTTCCTAGAAAGCAGAAAAAAAGTGCACAGGGGAAAAAATTAACGCAATGTGTCATTTAAAACAAACTTTTCCCAATGCCCCCGTAGGTTAAGAGCGGGAAGCAGGGGGAAGGCCGGTAAGCGGAGCAGGGAGCTCGGAGTCTCCATTACTGGGGAAAGCTGTGGGGGTGCTCCCAAATTGGGGCACGGGGGTCGGGGGGGGAGCCTATAGGGGGGGCGGGCGGCGCAGGGCCCACTGACAATTCCCTTGCCAGAGGGGCCCTGTGTCCCGTCATCTCCGCTGCCTGCAGAGGTCTGGTGTGTGGGGGCTGCAGACTACCCGACCCTCTCATCCGTCAGTGTGCACCGGGCCTGAATACCCCCCCCACCCTCTTTTAAAACTGTAAATAAACAAAAGAAAGAGGAGCTCTAACTCATCTGTCATTGTGCCCCCTGGTTGTAAAATCCCCCCCCTCATATACTGTAAATTCCCCATAAGAGGACCCCTTCTAACTCATCCGTCAGTGTGCACCTGGCTGTATACTCCCCACCCTCATATACTGTATATACACTAGAAAGGGGGACCTCAACCACCCCGTCTTGTGCCCCTTTGGCTGATACCTCCTCTATATACTGTATATACACATAGCAGAGGACCCAACCCTCTAACTCATCTGTCAGTGTGCACCTGGCTGTATACCCCTCCCCCATATACTGTTTTTTAAAAAAAAGAAAGAGGAGCCTCTAACTCATCCGTCAGTGTGCACCTGGCTGTATACTCCCCACCCTCATATATATACACATAGCAGAGGAGCCTCTAACTCATCCGTCTGTGTGCACCTGGCTGTATACCCCTCCTATATACTGTATTACTTTTTAGCAGAGGAGCCTCAAACTCACCCCGTCAGTGGGGCCCCTGGCTGAATACCTCCCTCTATATACTTTTATTTTTACACATAGAAAGGGATCCAACCCCCCAAGCCATCCATTTGTGGAATCTGGCTTTTTATACTCCCTCTATTTTACTGTATAAAACACATTAGCAGAGGACCCAAACCTCTAACTGATCCATCTGTGTGGACATGACTGTAAAAAAAAAAACCCTCCCTTATACTTTTATAAACACATAAAAGGGGGACCGTTTTAAAACTAAAACCGTCTGTTTTGCCCCCTGGCTATATACCCCCCCTATATACTGTTTTTGACACACGGGCAGAGGTTTCTTCAAAATTTCATCCCTGTGTGTATTGGCTGTTTGCTCCCCCCCTTCTTTTTATACTGTATATAACACTACAGCAGACCCTCTAAATCAGGGGTCCTAAAATTTTTAGCCCGGGGGGCCCGGGTTTCACGGTCCCTCAGCCCAAATTGGAGGGCCGGAATTTTTTTTTAAAGTTTTACTTTGTGGGTCGAAAAACAATTACATTAAACCCCCAATTTTTTTTTGGGGCCAGCAGGTTAGGTGAATTTAGGCCCCCGCAGACGTAGTAGAATTAGGTCTCCCAGCGATGGGTAGAATTAGGGCCCCCAGCGGGCGAGGTAGAATTAGGCCCCCCAGCGGCGTAGGAAAATTTAGGCCCCCCAGCGGGGCGTAGGTAGAATTAGGTCCCCCAGCAGTTTTTAGGGGGAATGGCCCCCCCAGCAGGCTGTAGGTAAATTGGCCCCCCACAGGTCTGTATTAAATTACCCCCCCCAGCAGGTCTGTATGTAGAATTAGGCCCCCCAGCAGGTCTGAAAGTAGAATTAGGCCCCCCCAGCAGTCTGTATGTAAATTAGGCCCCCCCCCAGCAGGTCGTATGAGAATTGGGCCCCCCCCAGCAGTCTGTATGTAAAATTAACCCCCCCAGCGGTCTGTAGGTAAATTAGGCCCCCCCAGCGGGTCTGTATGTAAATTGGGCCCCCCCCCCGCAGGTCGTGGTAAATTAGCCCCCAGCAGGTGTAGAATAATTAAAAAAAAAAAACTGACAACCCAGCTTATCTGGCCCCCGCCCTGTCGTGCTCCCGGGTTTTTTTCTGGGGGGCGTGACGTCACCAGCCGGGCCGCAGCATGAGACGCCCCCGTGCTGTGGACTCTTGTAGGCGCACCCCTTCCTGCTCCTCCCCAAGGTATTTGCAAAGGGGAGGGGTTGCCCCCCAAAGATCTATTGTTGTGTGTGGGGAAAAATATTTAAATCCCGGAGCGAACCCCGATGAAAGGCCCAAACCCCAGAACCTTAGCTCGGTTGATTAGGACCCAACACGGGGCGGCGGGTACGATCGGGGGGGCGTGTGGGTGGGGAACATCTGCAGCGGACGGGAGGTCCTGAGGCGGGCACTTACAATAATGGGAGGTGTCTGGGTGGCGAGGGGGGGGACATTCTGCGTATACATTGCAGTGTGTCCGCCCTCTGCCACTCACAGGAACCTCCCATATATTGTAAATGTCCGCCCTCAGGCACCTCCCTTGCGCTGCAGAGTGTCCGCCCTCCGAAGCTGGCCGCTGCTGTCGCGTGGCTCGCAATGGCTTTCATATTACCTGTCACCGCCCACGGCACCTCCCATCATATGTGCTGTGGCCGGTGACAAGTGATGTGAGGCAGCGCAACAGCAGGGGCCAGCTAATAGAGCGCACAGTAACTCAGAGGACTGCGGCTCTGCCACCGCCGGTGCTGCAGGTGACAGCGGCAGGCCGTATAAAAAGCCTCGGCGGGCCGCATGCGGCCCGCAGGCTGTAGTTTGAGGACCCCTGCTCTAAATCATCCATATCTGTGTCTACCTATCTGTATACCCCGCTCCCCCTATATATACACATAGCAGAGGAGCCTCTAACTCATCCGTCAGTGTGCACCTGGCTGTATACCCCTCCTATATACTGTATATACACATAGCAGAGGAGCCTCTAACTCATCTGTCTGTGTGCACCTGGCTGTATACCCCCTCTGTATGCTGTATAGCAAAAGACCCTCTATATATTTGGCTGTATTCTCTCCCCTCCTATATACTGTATATACAAATATCAGAAAACATCAGGATTCATTGGGGGATCATAGTGGGTGACTTGTTGGAATGTTTGGAGAGTTGTCTGCGATACCTGTATATCACACCCTTTTAGGGAAGAAATAAAAGAGAAAAAGGGGGGGGGGGCGCTCTATGGTGAAGTATGTCCAAATTGGAAAAAGTAAGAATAAAATGGTGATGCTCACCTGGAGCTGTTGTGCATATAATATAGAGGCACAACGCTCATAGACGCATGGTTGGCTCTCTCCAGGCCTCCGAAAGGCAGCCGCTGATCCTTCACTCCGAGACCGATCACACGGCAACGGGTACGAACAATGTGAAAAATACCGAGGTATAGAAGATTGGATCATGCGCCTGTTCTAGAACAAATGCTTCCTCTCGGATACTAGGATATATTAAAATAAAGTATTTATTCTAATAAAAGATTGTGAAAAGAGCATTTAAACCTTTTCCACATAAACACTAAAATAACGTGTTTGTGTCCTCAAAATAACTCAACACACAGCCATGAATGTCTAAACCACTGGCAACACTAAGTGAAAATGGAGAAATTGTGCGCAAAGTGTCAATATTTTGTGTGGCCACCATTATTTTCCAGCACTGGCTTAACTCTCTTGGGCATGAAGTCCACTAGAGCTTCACAGGTTGCAGCCACTGGATTCCTCTTCCTTGATGACATCACGGAGCTGGTGGATGTTAGAGACCTTGCGCTCCACCATCTTCTGTTTGAGGATGCCTTCATAGATACTCAGTATGGTTTAGGTCTTGAGACATGCTTTTGTGTGCACATGATCATGGTATGTGTTGATAATATATATATATATATATATATATATATATATATATATATATAATGTCTGTCACCTTTGGTTGTCATTGCAAAAAGGGAAATGCAAAAAGGGATGATCATTGGCTTTTAGGCCAAGGTTGGCAATATTTCTGAAACCACGGAGTTTGTGAACTCTACACATGCTGCAGCGATGAAGGTGTATCGAGAGTGGACAAATGGCGCCATCGTAAAAAAACAACGTGGAAACTGCAGGGCACCACGTATCATTGATGTGAAAGGTGTATATTGGCTATGGAAGGGTGGACCAACACACTACAGTGAAGCAACTCAACACCAAAGTGAACAAGGAGGCTTACAGAACCGTATAAAACAACAGTGCAGTGAACCCTATGGCATACTGGGTGCTGAAGCAGAAGGGTAGTCACTTCATATCTTATAACTAAGTTGTATCCTCAAAAAAGGCTTCAATTTTCATGGCAGTATTGGAGTTTGACCTCCGCCAGTTGGCATAGGGTTGCCTTCATTAATAAGTCATGCTTTCTGTTGAATGTTGGCTTGTGAGACGAGAAACCTCAGAGAACAAACACCCTGCAACAATTGCTGGAAGAACACAAGCTGGTGGTGGCAGCATTATAGTCTGGGGTATGTTTTTATGGCATTCTCTGGGCCACTCATTTGTGTGGAAGGCTCTTCCAGACAGTTTGGATATGATCCATGCTTGCAGATCATACACCAACACATGCCAATTGTCTCCCCTGAAGTGGATGGAATCTTCCAATGCGACATGTCAGATGGCTATATATATACGATACAAACATGCAGTATATACATATACACTGCTCATCGCTGAAGTCACAACACAAAGATAGAACAACCCATTAAGTTATGCAAAGCCAGGAAGTAGCAGGTATCGGTAAGATCTGCAAACAATGGCATTTCCAAGTTCCTAGTCAGTCTGTGGCATGTGTGAGGGGCATAAAAGCCAGATGGAAAGGCTTTTTTAGCTACTGTTAACCTTAAAGGGAATTTGTTACCAAAAATGAATTCTTGTTTAACTCATTTTTTTTATGAAGAATTTTTTTTTTAAAGAATTTTTGGTTATATTTTTTAAAATTTTCCAAATAACTTTCAATATTTTTTAGATAACAAAGGATCCACCAGTCACAATAGGAGATAGTCACAGTTTGCCCTCTCCTCCTTCCTGCAGAGCATGCATAGAAAATCCTCCTATAGAAGTCAGTGGGATGGAGTCAGTCTTAAGGCTCCTATGTGCATGAAGCTGCTATAAAGCATCTCTCTAAATGCTGTTAAAGCAGTGCAGGCAAGAATGCTATCCCCACAATCGTATAAAGACGACTGAATTGAGAAATCTAAAATCAGAAAATAAAAACCGTTAAGAAGGAAAGAATATGGTCAGGGTCTGGTTTTAATTAGTAAAAAAATGAAAAATTTGGCGACAGATTCCCTTTAAAAATTGGATGAAGTGGTGTGAGGGCGGCTGTGCGATGCCTCCAGTTCATTGATGGGCCAATTATCTCCACTTGTTGCAAACTGAGAGGGACAGAATTCTTAAATTGAGAGACCTTGGTTTCTCACTACACGCAGAGATGTCGGCTCTATTCAACATTGCGTGTCCCCGTGGTTGGAAGAAAGTTGACAGACAAAGGCAAAATATGTGTAGGTGAAACTGCATGGATGGAATGGAAGAATGGCAGGTATTGATCTTTCTGTACTGCCAGTGAGAATGGATGTCACATCCCAAGTAACAAACCATGAAGGCACCAACCATCTGAAGATGTATGACATCGAGCTACGAGCCATACGTCCAGCTACAGATGTGCCATCGCTCTCACAACCTCGCTCTCAAAGGCTATCAGGTTGAACAGTATGTTGGCAATGGGGGTGCATCTTCTTCCGTGATGAGTCCTGCTTTTGTTCCATATGCAATAACAGCTGGAGATCAAATGAGCAACGCCGTAAAGAAGTATTTACATGGGAACCTCAACCTGCTCCTACTCCCAGGATTCTGGGGGTGGCATAATATATGGTAGCCTGACCCCTTTAGTTTTCATTTCATGTACACTAACAGCCTATTTCTAAGTGTCTGAAGAGCCATTTTTCAACTAGACAACGTCAGGACACATGTTGCTTATGTCACTGTGAGCAGCCTGTGTGGCCTACATGTGCTATTATGGCCTGCAGTGTTTCCGACTTCTCTCCCATTGAGCACACCTGGGACATCATTGGTTGGAAAAGGCAAAAAGGTGCTGCCAACAGCCAGCCTTGGTGATATGTGTGCCCAGCGTGGCAGCTGTATATGACATCATTCTTAGTATGCCAAGATGTGTACGTGCTTGTATTTTCACACGTGATGCTCATACTTCATACTGAATAGATCAAGATGTTTTACTGTATGTCCTGTTATAATTTTAATACTGAGTGTATATTCACTGAGAATTTTGTGATCGGTTTTTGTAACATTTGGGTTGTTTTTCATCTTTATGCTAGATATAAAACTATGGAAGGATCACACTCCAGTCATCGGAGGAAAGGAGGGAGAAATCAGGTAAATATAAAGCTGTCAAATATTTTCTCCTCATCTCTAGCATGGACGATGTCAGTGGGCCCATTGGGCTCCAGACAAAGAGGCCTAAAACCTAACAGATCACTTTTCCCAACGTCTCATAGAATATTAGAAGCCGGAATCTCATTGGTTAAATTTTTTTTGTTTTTTTTTTTAACATAATTTTTTTATTTTAAAATTTTTCATAAAAAAAACTATATAATAAGGGTTTGAAAAATGGGGCCCGTTTGATACCCCAAAGACATTATTTAAGGGACCTTAGTACAATGAAAAGTGCTAAGTAGAAAACGTACAGAGTAGCACTTATTAAATTATTTGATATAATAGTAAAAAGGTGAAGAAACGAGACGGCTCCATCTTCACTCAAAAAAAAATAAAACAAAAAATAAATAATAAAGTAAAAAACAATCCTAAACATAACACAAACCAGTGGTATCCATACGAAATAATCACATGCACCCATGAAGTTATGTAAGGTCGAATAGAAGGGGAAAAAACAAATACTTTTTGGTCCAATGCTGCGGGGCAGTCACACGGCCGCCTCTCATTAATGAGGGAGAGAATTAGGCGAGGAAAAAATTTGACCCCCACTCCGGGCCCCAATTTTTCCAAAGGAAAATCCGGGGGAAGGTGTCAGGGTATGGGTGAGGTAAAACCCCCAGATATGGGGTAGGACATCCAAACCACCAAGTGCCCCTTTGGTAGAGGGGGAAAAACCCGGAAAGGGAAAGATAAAAGGCGCATGATATCTTTGATCTCCTGGGTGAGTAAAAGTTAACTATGAACTCCTGCCATTTGTTGAAAAATTTAGAGCATTGGGTTTCTTGGGTTAAAGGGTTTTTTGTTTTTTTCTGAACACATTTTATTAAAGCTTCAAATAATTTAACAAGGCTTTCCAAAAACAGAAATCAACAATGGATCCCAACAGCACTAATCAACCAAAACGGTAGCAAGATTTTAATAAAAAATTTGTGGATAGCTGTGCTTCTGTATACCTGGGGGTGGGGGGGGGGGGGTTTTAAAAAAACTGGATCAAATTACCCGTAGTAAGGGAAATCCAGGGTTGGGAAAAAAATTGAAACGTTTCTAAGTGTTCCATAAAGCTTCATAGAGATGTCCATAAAGACAGTGGTTAGGGAAAATTTTCAGATACATCCCACAAAGTTTTAAAAAAAATGCTAGCAAAAAGCCAAAATAAAACAAAAGAAAACAGTTAAACCCCCAAAAAAAACTTAAAAAATTTAGGGGTCCCTTCGAGTTCGACACAGAGCAAGCGTCAGGCGACCATTGAAAAAAAAATTTATGCCAGGGGGTTACAGGGGGGAAGAGACATTGTCTCGCCCAGGATAAAATAGGAGTGCAGTTTGAGTGCATTGAAAACATGTAAGGAATGTAATGTGATAAAATGTGGGAGTGTCAACCATCTCCGTTAGCCCAGGTTAGCCTACCCTTTGTAATGGTTTCTCAAAAAGGACTAGAAGGGAAGACTACAACGTGGGGAAAAGAGTAGGGGAGATAAAGGAGGAATTCAGCATCTCAGTACCCAGAGCTCCCAGGCTGCCAGCCAGAGCCTCCCTGCAATACCACATCGTGTATCTAAAAGACAACATCAATTGATGGATCACCTCTTTGGAATAGTGCGATACAATGAAGGGCTTCCATTTGTTAAAGAAACCCTCCGTTCATCATTCTTTTTGTCTCTCAGCCTCAATTCTGTCAGCTGAAAGGTACTTCTTCATATTTTCAATTATCAGAGATATCGAGGGGATCGTAGGTTTCAGCCATTGTAAAAGAAGGCACCTTTTTGCAACCAAAATAGCGATGTGGATGGTGCTGGCCGCCAGTCTGGGTATGGTTTCCGGGGACCCTCGAGAGGTTATCTCTTCCGGGGGCCTTACATAATGGAAAACTAGGAGGTCAGGGGTTTTGGGTAGCCTAACCCGCCATTGTTCCCATATGTACGCCAGAAAAAGTTCCCAAAAATCTTGTGATTAGGGACATGACCACAACCCATGCCACATGTCAGTGGAGGGAGATTGGCATTTAGGGCAAGCCTGGAGTCTGTCTGGGAGGAGATCAAACCCATAAAACGCATTGTGGATAATTTTTAAATGGGTCTCTCTCCAAGTCTCGCAAATCACGGCCTTTCTAAGACGAATCAGCCCTGTGAGTATTTTGTCAGCAAAGGTGGGGTCTTCAAAAAGCTTCTCCCATTTACGAAATGGCCTGAAGCTACCAGAGCCCAGACCCCAATTCCTTATGGTCTGGTAGATGGAAGAGAGGGTGAAAGAAGATTTATGGCAATGCAGTAAAGCATCAAACCCGTTAAGGAAACATTCATAAGATACGTTTCTAAGTCTGGACCTGCAAAAGGAGAGGATCTGAAATGCCGGAAAGACATGTGTTGAGGAGGGAAGTGAGAATTTCACTACCAGTTCAGATGGAGAAAGCCATCTTCTCTCCTCCCCATGCATTAGATGACCAGCATGGCAGATACCCCTAGCCCTCCATAGTTTGAACATGGGGTTGTCACGTCTGGGGAAAGTCAGGGAGATCCCACAAAGGCATCCCTTTTGATAGCATAAAAGGAAGCTGTGACTGCTTACGAATTTGTTTCCAGGTCGCCAAGATATCCCTGAAGAGGAGGGATGACTTAATAGATGGGGGGATGGTGGAGAGCTTAGTATGCAAGAGAGCATGAGGGAGCCACGGATTCACGTTCCAACGCAAAGTTTGAGCAGTGACTGGTCTCTCCGATCCAATCAAAGATATGTCTAGTCAAACAAGCCAGGTTATATCCTCTTATGTTGGGTAAGTTGAGACGGCCCCCTTCGACTGGGAGCATTAATTTATGAAGGGCTATCTGTGGTTTCCTACCAGCCCAGATGAAGTGAGAGAAGGAGGAATGGAGCTTATTGATATCAGTGTGTCTCAGTAGGAGGGGAAGAGTCTGAAGGGGATATAAAAGTTTGGGGAAGGAGATCATTTTGATTGCATGGCATCTACCAGAGAGGGAGAGCGGAAGGCCGGTCCATCTCTGCAGTTCATCAGCGATTTTTTTAATCAAAGGGGGTAATTCATACTATAAATAGTATCGGGGGTTCTGCCCAATCTTATGCCAAGATAAGTGATAAACTTGTCAGCAGGAGTGATATCCCATCCCATGTTCGCCCAGGTGGATTTGGGAAGGTAGGACCGCAGTTCGAGCAATTCGCTTTTCGAGGGGTTGACTTTGTAGCCCGATAAAGTGCCATATTTATCTAAGACGGAAAACACCTTGGGCAGGTGCTCAAGGGGGTTCGAGAGGAAAAGCAGCAGATCGTCGGCGAATAGTGACAACCTGGGTGTTGCCCACACGGATCCCCTCAAACAAATCGGAATCCTCCAAGCAACGGGCAAGGGGTTCTAATGCGATATCAAATAGGAGAGGAGAGAGGGCGCATCCCTGGCGAGTGCTCTTAAAAAGGGGAAAAGGGCTCAATAAGAAATCCAGAGTGTGGACCTGAGCAGTGGGGCTCGAGTAGAGTGCTGAAAGGAACGTTCGAATGCTTCCCCTTAAACCTATGCGATCGAGAACCAACCATAGCCAACCCCACTGGACATTGTCAAATGCTTTTTCAGCATCAATAGCTACCATGACAGGATGTGCGGTGGGGGAAGCCTTCGCCTCTCACTCCCTCCAACACCGCCAATACCTTTCTGAGATTACCCACCGAGGTTCTGCCCTTAATAAAGCCCTTCTGAGACGGGCCTATCAAAGAGAGCATAATATCCGCCAATCTATCGGCCATGATTTTTGAAAGGAGTTTTTGGTCTACGTCGATCAATGAAATAGGCCTATATGAGGCCGGGAGGAGGGGATCTTTCCCTTTCTTAGGAATGACCTTGATGTATGCTTTTTTGGACTCGAGTCTAATTTGGCCATGCTCTAAAATGTCATTGAAGTAATCCATCAAAAGTGGTGTGAAAGGTTCTTGCAGAATCTTATAAAAGTCGGCGGTGAAACTGTCAGGTCCCAGTGCTTCATTAAGCGCCAACCGTTTAATGGTCAATTGGACCTCTTGTGTGGTGACGTCAGCGTTGAGGTAGTCAAGTTGGGTAGGGGTTAGCTTAGGCATATGAATGGAGTCGAGAGAGGCCCTGCTCTCAGTGTCCTCTCCGGGAAAGGGGTCAGACGCGTAAAGGTTTTCATGAAAAACTTTAAGTGAATCGTTGATCAGATGCGGGTCTGACGTGGTTTGTCCCGAAGGGGTACGGAGAGTGGTGATATGAGACGGGCTGAAGCTACCTTTGAGGAGTCTGGATAGTACCTTCCCGGCCTTATTGCCATATCTAAATAGGGTGGATGACAGAAACGAGCATTGAACCTCCTCCCTTCGATTTACCCACAGGTCAAAATCCCTCTTAGCACCTTCCCATTCTTGTTTGTGTGCTGACGAGAGAGTATGGAGGAATGTCTATAAGTGAACCTCACTTTCTCAGTAGCCTTTTTATACTCCCCCTCAAGTTTCCGTCTAAAGAAGGAAGTGTATGCAATGATCCGCCCCCGAAGGACCGCTTTTGCGGTAGCCCAATAGAGTGAGACGTTCGCGGAGTGGTCCGCATTAGTTGCAGTGAATTCCAGCCATGCACCAAATCGACGAAAGTGTCGGTTTTTGTCAAATAAGAAGGGAACCGCCAAATAAAATCAGTCTCCTTAGGGTAGGTATCTGCGACTTCCACTACAATCGGGTAGTGGTCCGAAATGACCAAGTCTAGGATCTTAGAAGCCACAATCCTTTTGCTAAAGTCCCAGGACGCGAGGATATAGTCCAATCTGGACCAGGAGTTCTGGGCATGTGAATAAAATGAATAGGCTCTACCATCTAGGTGCAGATCTCTCCAAGTGTCTCGGGTTCCTGTCAGTTCTAAGAAGGACCCAAGGATGTTAGGGGAGCTGGTTCAGGATGTTAAGGGCGGACAAGTTAGGTGGGTATCTCGCCTTCTGTCTAGGACATCATCTAGCGTCACGTTCATGTCACCTCCTATGATCTTGGAGGAGTAGATATCCCCCTGAACACGGTTGGCCAGATCAGCAAAGAAAGGGGTGCTTCGTGTATTAGAGCCATACACATTATACAAGCTAACGTGCGAGCCACCATGCTTAATGATCAAATGAGATATCCTGCCCTCCCCCATCAGACTCGTGAGAAATTAGAGAGAATGGGAAGTTTTTATGAATGAGCACAAGTACCCCCGCTTTTCCTCCCTCAGCTGAAGATCCAAATACCTGGCCTACCTCAAATTTTTTCATGCGGAAGAAATCCTCTTGCCTCAGATGCGACTTCTGAAGGAAAACTATATCAAGGCATAATTTTTTGAGGTGATGGATGACCTTGGAATGCTTATTAGGGAGCGGAGACCCTTAATATTCCATGAAACAATTCTCATGGTGGGTGTGCTTGTAAGTGAACCTTAAAGGGGATGCACCACCTGCAGAAGGGATCTGGGCGGGGCGACATGAGGGTTAAAAAATCCAATGGCCGACAGGACTCCAAGATTGTAAAGTACTTACAAAAAACATTAGGGACAGAACAGGACCCAAACAAGAAAAACAGAGCATCAAACAAACGCGAAGAGGAAGTTGAAATACTATACCACCTCTCCAATCGCATGAGGGGACTTTGCCTTTTTCTGGCATACGGAAGAGACCAGAGAGAGAACTCTAAACATAGCGTGACTACTCTGGGCTCCCCGTGCCAAACAGAGGGGAAGCAACCCGCTTTCAAGTACCCCAAGACACAGTTGCCAGAAGAAGAAATACTTAAGGAGAACCCGGACCGCATTATTATCACATGGTGCCAACTAAGATGTATAAGGTCAAGATTAAAGATTATACCAAGTTTTCAAGGTAGACAAAACATGGTCCGCATAAGGTGGCGAAATACACTCCAAAAACACAGTCAACAGGGTGAAATTAGGGGTCAAAAGCACTTAAAGACTACTCACGACCTTCGAACCGTAAGAGAGTCATCGCCCCTCAGTACCCCAAAGGTCTTCAGGTAAAGGTTATCGCCGCAGGGTCAGGTAACCGGCAGCAAGCCTGGGAACGTTTCTCCTTGGGGGAGAGAGGAGAACAGTAGATCCCGAGGTGGAGAGGCTGAAGCTGATCTTTTTCCAGACGCTGGGGGAGTCGTCAAGGCCGGTCCAAGAAGGTTCTGGAGATTCTCTTCCGCGGCGTCCGAGGAGGTGTAGGTTCTCGGTGATGAATTTGGGATAGAAACTCTCAGGGTTGCCGGAAACATTAACTGGAAACGGATTTTTGTGTTGAAAAGTGCAGTGCAGACTTTACTAAAGGTTCTCCTCTGCCTAGACACGTCTACGGAAAAATCCTCGAAAATGAGCACCTTATGTCCGTCTAGAATCAGGGGAGAAGCCATTTTGCAATATGCGCGGAGGATGTCCTGCTTGTCGTTATAGTCTATGTATTTGGGTATCACAGCTCGGGCTCTTCGCTTCATTTGGCCCCCTGCCTCCTCTCTCTTGAACAGGTTAGGTCCAATACGGTGCGCCCTTTCCACCCTGCAACTTCTGTTGATACCCAGAGCTAGAGATAGTGCAGTTTGAAACAACTCCTGGAGTTCTGCTGGTTTCACAGACTCTGGAAATCCAGCCAGTCTCAAGTTGCTCCTTCTGGAGCAATTCTCCAAGTCCTCCAGACGATCATACAGGACTACATGTGGCCTTTCTGTAGAGGCAAGTTTAGCCTGAATGGTGTCATTGTCAGATTCTAATTGTTGCACTCTGTGCTCTAGCTCCTCTATCCGGGAGCTATGGAGGCTCAGATACTGGTGTATCTTGCTTACAGACGCCTGCTGCGTCGATTACAGGGTTTCCTGGAGATCAGAGCCAGGATTTTGTAATTGATCGCGGGGCAGGATCCCTTACCAGGCGAGGGAGGAGGGGACGCATCCCAATGGTCAGCGAGGAGGTCGCTCTCTCCAGCAGCCTGAGGGCGGATGGGCGCCATCTTAGCCTCTCCTCGTGGTACAGCAGGGGACGATGCGGCAGCGTCTTTGTGCGAGCTCCGGAGCAGGTACCTGTCCATACAGGCAATGGACAATTCGGGGGTGTTCTCCAGGCAGGGTGGGAGTGGATCGGTGCCGAAAGGGGTGCAATTTGAAAGGTTTAAGGCGTGTTGATGCGGGGAGCTCTCACCGCTCACCTACGTACGCAAGCGCCGGAACCGGAAGTCTCTCGGGTTAAAGGGATTTTTCCATGATGCAAAATCCGCTGTCGAGGCCAGCTTGTAGCTCGCTACGAGACAGCCTCCGTTTATGGACAGACAAAGATTCCCTAATATGAGGACCAAGTAATCTTGTTTGTGTGAGGGGTTTCCCAAGATGTTATAGTTAAGAGGGAAAATAGGATCGCACGTGTTGAATTTCAATGTGTCTCATCATCTGACCATAATCTGTCCATCCCAGTCTATTGAAATTAACATGTATCTATAACTGATCTGAATACACAAGTATGCTGTAGAGAAGAGATGTCTCTGTTGCCGCCTATTTGTGGTAGCATCCCTTTAAGTTCTGTCCGACTCATTAAAGAGCCTTAAAGGGGATTTGCCAAGAGACCAGTTATGTACCTCCTGTCAGCACAAGAGCAGGATGTAAACAAATCACGCTGAGTCATGAAGCTGCAGGGGAAAAGGAGGGGGAGCGAGTGAGGAGTGAGGAATCCAAGGGAGCGTCTCAAGTGAAATAATAAACAGTACAACTGTGGATTCTCAATACAGCAAGACAGCCTCAGAGTGCACTCTCTACCCGGTGCCTTGAAAGCTCATTCATTTTGCCTGTCATCAGATAAGAAGTGATTCACGCAAGTGCGGCCTGTCAGCTCCTGGGTCGTGACTAGGGAAAGCATTGAGGTAACCAAGGGGGATTGAGCAATGCTGTAGCTCTCAGCGTTTTCACTTCTTGTAATCACATATATTTAGAAAAGTGATTAAATACCCATTTTGGAGGTTCCCACGTCAACATTACATGGTGGCAAAACCCCTTTAAGCATGACTGGGGACTTAAAGGGAACCTTGTCACATAATCTCCCAAAAATTGGGAATCTCGCAAGAGAACAGAGAGTGACTTTTGATCACTATATTTACTATTTTGCCATAGGCAAACTTAAACTCTATCAGTTCTCTATCTGTAAAACACTAAAACGTAACTTTTATTATGTTTTAACTCTTAAACCCTATGCACACTTTTTAAAAACCTGATTTCTAATCATCATTTAACCTTTTTGCTTCTGAAAGAGGGAATAACTCCCTTTCTATCTTTTCAAGTCTGGTGGAGCACCACCTGTTAACAGGTGAGCCTTATATCTAATAGCAAAGTACTAGCTCCAGTAAGGGATCCCAAGCCTACTACTTGGGCAGTCGCCCCTAATCTCATGGACACAGAACAAATAAGGCCCCCTTGTGACCCCGGGTCTGCAGCAGGTGACACTTCTAGACAAAGGTGAGAAATTCCCAATTAAAACGTCAGATTGACCGGGCCCGACATGTTTCGCCAGCTAACCTGGCTTCATCAGGGATTAGAGGTCCGATCACATGTGGTGTAACCTCACTTTCTTTTATATCATGTTAGGTACACCCCCTATTCAGGTGCTCACAAATTAGCCATCAGAGAATCCTCATAAAGCCCACTCCCCCTTCTGCTCTCCTGCACGCACACTCATAATATGTCCTGCTAAAGCTGCCACCATGCCCCCATGAACAGAAATCCTCAGGCAAATTCGCCATCTCCATAACAGGCTTGCGCCCCATCTTACCGTATGCCCGTGCCAACGCACTGCACCAGCAGACACCTCAGCCCTGACTGTGATGGATTTCCCGTCTTATTTCTCTCATATTATTGCAATGAAATGGTTCACTTACAACGGACTAAGCAGAATAGGTGTTACATTCCACAGCACACTACCAGCTTTATCAGCTCCATAAGCCCCCTCTCTTCCACAACTAATATGCATATTCATTGGGAATATAGATTTCACTGTACGTACACCACTGTCATATTATCTTCCCATAAAGAAACTTCTCCTATATATCTAATATACATATTCATTTTAGTAAAGCTGCAAGCCCTATTAAGTACATGTTTTATTGTGCTGTATACTATTGTCTCAGACTATTTCCATAAACCAATTCTCTTTTATATGTAATATTCATTTTAATAAAGCTGCAGGCTCTATGGTTAGCCCGCCCACCCTCCCTCCCGCAGTTTGACCTCACAACTTCCCCATTGAAGATTCTCTCTTCCGGCTCACGGCTAGCCACCTAATTCTTTACGTCACAGTGGAAGCATGCAAAAATATGGGGGCATGCAAAAATATTAGTGTCTTCAAACACTATTGCCTCTAGTTGCATCCAGTCAGCACTAGATCAACGCAGCGAGCAGAAACAATATATACACATGAATGGGTAGTTATCCACTCCCAGGCTGCGTCTCGCCACAACAACGCGAGTGCACATACCATACAATTCAGCTGCCAAAAAAACCCCCCCAAAGCACAAAAGCAATATACATTTCATCCGATTTGTTAAATAGAAACCGTGGCCTCACATGATCAATACCTATCATCCTTACAGGACCCAGGGAAAATGAGGGACAACATAGATGCAGAGGGGGTGGGGATGGCGGGGGGGACGGAGGGAGATGGGAGAGAGGAAACTACATAGGTGAACGCTGATGCTTTTCCCTAGTCATATATTCAACTTTTGCTATATCCAACTGACCGTACTTAAATCACATATATTTATGTTTCTTCAAAAATTATTATATAGGGAATCAGCAAGATTAAATAAATGCTGAAAATGAAAAGCCTTCATTTAGGGCCTTTAGGTTTCATTGTAGTGAGTCTGTATATCCATCTTGCCTCTTCCTGGAACAAAACTACATCCAGATCGCCCTTTCTTTCCCCTAGCTTTTTCACACAGATGCCTCAGGATTTATGCACCTCTCTTTCACCCTTATGTTCTTCCAAAATGTGTTTTCGCTAGGGGGGTATCACCTTACTTTTTAAAAGTTTCGGATGTGTCGAGATCCGCGACGAAACTCCTGTATGGTTTTTTCCACCACAGATCTTGGGGGAAGTACACATAGCCCATAAATCACCCCTCTGGTTTTTACAATTTAATGAATTGTCTTATTCAAATCTCCTCTTATCAATGGGATTAACAAATTCTTTAGTTTTCCATATAAATGGACAGAATGAACAGTTGCCACAGGGATATGAGCCTACCACTGTAACCATGGTTTTTTGCCATCTCCCTCAAAATAACTATGTACAAATTCATCCCTAAGATTTTTTCCTCTTTTTAAGTGACACTAGGGGGATTTAGGAAAACCTCAGAGAATACTGGATCTGCCTTCAGAATGTGCCAATGTCTTCTAAGTATAGCTCTCATTTCATTAGCTCTATCATCAAAGGGTAACCCATACAACGAATTAAATCAGTTTTTTCTTTCTTCTTTTTACTGATTAATAAATGTCCTCTGTCACTTTGGGCAAAGCCCTGTTAAATGCCTTCCTCAAACATTTTTTGGTGTAACCCCTTTCCTGAAAACGTGCATTTTACTTTATACATTCTTCATTGAAATCCTCATAATATAGAACAGTTTCTACGAGCCCTCAGAAATTGGCCTATGGGAATCCCCTTTTTTTTAGAAGGTGGATGCCAGCTAGAAAAAATGTAACAAAATATTGGTAGCCGTATTTTTCCAAAATATCTTTTGTCTGAATCTGCTTGTTTTTCATCCAACATAATTTCAAGATCCAAAAAAAATAAATTTTTCTCCCGATGAATTTCCCAAAAGTGAATTTCATCCCAATTTTATTATCATTGAGTTTAGATACAAAATCCTGAATAAATTTTTTACTACCCTCCAAAAAAATCAAAATATCATCAATAAAGCGCCCCCAAAATAAAATCCAATCTTTTGAATATTTCAAGGTGTTAAGAAAAAACAAAAGCATCCTCCCACCAACCTAAAAATAGATTTAGCAAAAAATTGGTGCAAAAGCAGTGCCATGGCTGCTCCTTTTCTCTGTTGATAAAAGGTGCCAACAAACAAAAAATAGTTATGTGTCAAAACAAAATCCAAAAGCTGAAAAACAAAATCATTGTGTTCCGTAAATTGTGTACCTCTTGTGTTCAAAAAATACTTGATTGCTTTCAGGCCCAGGTCATGTCTGATGTTACTGTATAGGGCTTTTTTACGTCCCAAACTTGCAGAAGTGTACTCTCACTCACCACTAGATCATTATTTTCATCACAGTATCCTTTGGTCTTTAAGATATGAAGGGGGGCCAGTGACAAAAGGGGATCAATATATGATCAACATACGTGCTGGGGTCTTGTGTTAAATTTTTTTACTGAGACTATCGTTCTTCCTGGTAAATTTGGGCCCCAACCCCTTTATGCACTTTTGGTAATGCATAAAAAGGTAACAAAAAATAGGATCACATTTTGCATAAATTTAGTCTCCTCCTCAGTAATTAATTTTTTCTCAATTCCCAGATCCAAAACCCTTTTTAATTCTTTCAGATACTCATTGGTTGGGTCTTTTGGAAGCCTCTCATATGTTTCTGAATCACCAAGTTTTCTCTCAAACCATTCGCTCTATAGTCACTTTTATTTAAGATGGGCAATATTACCACCCTTGTCACTGGGTTTGATTACTTTCTCCCCGTTGATTGTAGTTCTGCAATAGCTACTTCTTCCTCCCATTTAAATTAAAGAAGATGGTTGTCGTCTGAGTGCTAGTTTCTTTATCTTGCGTTACTATTCCCACAAACGTATCCAATAAATTATATTGTGATATCGGAGGTGTATTCCTAGATTTTGGTTTCAAATTTGTCAAAGGTATATCTAGAATTATGGGGTCTCCTTCAACCTGCAATTGTTCAAGATCACATGATATAAAAGGAAGTGAGCTTACACCACATGTGATCGGACCTCTAATCCCTGATGAAGCCAGGTTAGCTGGCGAAACATGTCGGGCAGGTCAGATATGACGTTTAAATTGTGATTTCTCACCTCTGTCTAGAAGTGTCCCTGCTGCAGACGGTGTCACAAGGGGGCCTTATTTGTTCTGTGTCCCTGAGATTAGGAAAGACTGCCCAATAGTGGCTTGGGATCCCTTACGGGGCTAGTACTTTGCTATAGATATAAGGCTCTCCTGTTAATAGGTGGGGTTCCACCAGACTTGATAATAGAAAGGGAGTTATTCCCTCTTTCAGAAGCAAAAAGGGTTAAATGATGAGGTTAGAAATCAGGTTTTTAAATAGTGTGCATAGAGGTTAAGAGTTATACATAATAAAAGTTACGTTTTAGTGTTTTACAGATAGAGAACTGATAGAGTTTAAGTTTGCCTATAGCAAAATAGTAAATATAGTGATTAAAGGGAACCTGTCACGTAGGTTATGCCCCTGCGGCTGAAGACAGCACAACCTAGTGACAGACCTGCTGTTTCCAACGCTGGATCCCTTATTCTGTAAGATGCTATAGTTTTAGAGTATTTAATGCTCAAATCTTATTCATGAGCAGGTGTTAGCCCCGCCCACCAAAGGCTAGGCCCGCCCACCTAGCAGTTATTCACATGTTTCTGCCTATTCAAAGTAATAGGTTTATCAGTTGAGGTGGGTGGGGCTAGTCTCAGATGGGCGGGGCATGAAAAAAATTACTCTCTATATGACTTTACTGTCTGAAAACTGCAGATTTGAGCACTAAATACTCTAAAACTACAGCATCTTACAGAATAAGGGATCCAGCGTTGGAAACAGCAGGTCTGTCACTAGGTTGTGCTGTCCTCAGCAAGGGGGCATAACCTATGTGACAGGTTCTCTTTAAAGGGGTTTTTCCATCTCAGACATTTATGGCATATCAATGGGATAACTAATAATTGCAGGTCTCACCTCTGGAACCCCCACATATTTTGAGAACAGGCCTCCGAAACTCTCCATTCTGAAGGTAGACAAGGTGCACTTGGTCCTTGGATCTCCCATTAAAACGAGGGGAGAATTACGACATAAGCACGGCCACTTCTCCATTCTGAGTGGGGAGTTTCGGGGCCCATTCCTGAGGTAAGTGCAGTTCCCATCTCTAGGACTTTTATGGTATATTCTATATTGAAATGCCAAAAATGTCTGAGATGGAACAACTAGTTTAAGCCAAGCCAGATGCACTTTTGTGGGAAAGCTGGAAAGCAAGTGTATAACCACCTTTATCCAGAAACCTACAGAATTGAGCTGAGTCAACTCTGCATCTACTGGAATCTCTACTTCTTGTAAAAGCGTTACATCGTGGATTCATAGCTCTACAGGGTATATTGTAAGCCTACTACCTGGGCTTTAAAACAGAATCTTACCCCAAATTAGGATACACTTCTGAATTACATTTTTCACGGTAACCCTGTCCTAGTGTCTTATGTACCAGACGTCCCAAGTTGCAGACCTTGGAGCAGGTCTTCTCTCCAGCAGCCATTGTAGTAGGTAGACTTTGCAGAGCTGGCCATTCTTCTGTGTGGCAAAATTGTAACTGAATATTTTCTTTTTCTCAGGACCCTGATGTGCGGTTATCAAAGCTTTTGTCTTACGCTCTGCGTCATGGAGCCAAAGAACTGAGTCTGCCCATGGGGTCAGGTAGGTGGTTTTATCCGGAAAGCCATGACTCATTGTATTTCCTATAATCTGTACATAAATAAATGGTTATATTTGATGATGGAAAACTTGGATTTTATTTTCTACAAATATAATGCTGCATTTTGGTATGTTAAAGGGGTATTCCCAATTTACTGTTTCACAGGGCCTGCTCAGAACTACCAACTTTTAAGGTTGTATTTTTAAAAATGTTTATACCTTGCTAATATATTTCTTTCTTCTTAAAACAGCTTTCTTGTGGGCGCAGATATCCCTCTCCCGCAATCCAACATTTGGTAGTTCATCATCTTCTTTTGACGTGAGGTCTCAGCCTTTCTACTCTATGACCAGCACTCAGTTCTGAGATCATACATCAGACTGTCTAACAGGATGCTGGTCTTATCTCTTATTCTCTTTATCCCTCTTTGTGATGCTTGCAGATGGAGCAGGAGATAAGATCAACCTGCTGTTAGATGTTTGTAGTGACTTCTGATCTCATAAGAGAGTGAAAATTCTGGTTACCAAACAGAGGAACTGAAACGACATGGCAATAGATGATGATGAGCTACAGAGCTGTCTTCAAAAAGGCGGAGATGATGAGCATCATAGAAAGATCAGGTTACAGCTGCTGGCCATAGAAGTCTTTGTAGGAGGGAGGAAGTAAAGGGAGCACCTGCACAGAGAGAGGGACACAGACACACTGCTGCTGCTTCTAGTTAGTGTCCTAACTCACTGTGGACTCACTGCTATACTGCTCATCACTGTAGAGTGTATGAGAGAGAGATAGGTGAGCAGAATCTCATCCTCTGTATACATCTCCACACATCTATATGATGCTCTCCCCAAGCAGAGCTATTCCCCTTTCTGAGCCACTCATTGCGTCCCACCCAGCCAACCAGTATCGCTTGTGATATGCAGATGCTTTGTGGAGTGCAAAAGGCAATTTCAAATCTCCATACACCTATATGGTGCTCTCCGCAATAGAGAGATTCCCCTTTCTGGGCCACTAATTGCCTCCCAGCCATCAAGCCAGTATTTCTCTGCGCTGCACTGATGAGGGGCAAAACCCCAAAAACAGCTTTCTGCGTACTGGCTTGGCTAATGTCCCTTTTGCTTTCTAAAGACACAGTGGGTCAAAATCAAATTGAGGATTTATTACATCCAATAGAGGGTGCTTGAGCTTCCCCGCTCCTTTCCCGTAATGCCTTGTGAGATACATTAATATGAAGCTGAGAATGGATTGGGGAGGTTTCCTTTCTCTACCGTATGGAGGAGCTCATGGCGCGCTCCCCTGAGGAGGCTACTGGGTTCCTTCGTACGTGGAGCCCGTGGATCCTCTATCAAGACACTCAAGCATTTAAGGCCCTCTCGGGATAGGAGGGTCGAAGGGTCGGCTTGGGGTCCTTGACATTAGCCTGTCCTTGTGCTATATATCTTTCTCACTGCTGCCCCTCTCCCTTCCTGGGACCCGACGGACCTATTAGGTTTTATTCCCCCTCCCTTTTTTTCCTTTTTTTGTTTGTTTCTCTTTCTATATATATGTGTGTGTGTATGCATATATATACATATATGTATATGTATATATGTATTTTTTTTTTCTTCTTCCTCCTTTTCTCCCCTCTTCTTTTATTACTTTTTGTATTTCCCTGGAAGTCACATTGTCAATTCGTTCTACCATCTGCTTATTGCAGAACGTACAAATGCTCTTTTATCATTTTGTTTGTGTCTATTCATGATATTTCATTTTGTGGTCTGACTGCTCACTATGTTCACTTATATGTTAAAAATGTTTAATAAACGTTAAATTTAAAAATAAAAAAATTTAATATGAAGCTGAGCGCAGAGAAAATTAACCATTTATAAATAAAACCTGCTGAGGGGAAAACTGCTGATAAATACAGGGAACAAGGCATAAAATGGCCAAAAATAGTGTTTTCCTCATGTGTTGATGGCAAGTTTATTGTGAAAAATGACCTAAACAACAGTAACAAGAATAAAAGACAGTGTATATAAAGTGATAAATGTAATAAGTTGGTTACTTTTGAAGAATAAGACATTCCTGGGGACACATCTTTGGCACCGCTCTTCAAGGGCTGTTTCACCACCTTTATTAGAGAGTGATACCATTAGGTAGTGACGGACACGCTGACTTTAGTATTGTCTATAGATCTGCCTTAGGTATAGTTTTTAAAAAATACACACTTTATTAGTTGCAGTAGTCCTTGGTATTCTTGAGTTGCGAGCTCTCCTACCCTTTTGCTTCTGTTTGACAACTCTTTCTGTATGCCTGTGCAAATGGAAAGAAAGCTGTCGATCAGCGGCCGGAGGGTGAGGGGAACCCACAGGTCATTAATACCAATGGCTATGGCCTGACAGCACTGTGCAAGCGCTGTGACTGATAAAGTGTAAATGTTTCAAAAACTACACCACCAGTCCATGCAAGAGATACAACATAGGAATTGGATCGGGCCGCATAAAGGCGGAAACAGGTTCCTTTAAACGCTTTGATTGCTCACTGGAACTTGTAGGATTGGATATTTGATTATAGTTTAACCCCTTGTTTTCCTATTTGACATTTTAGATGGTTTTGTCCCTGTTTCCTTCCTGCTCCACCTGCGACAGTTTCGCTCCTTTTCTCAGGATGATATTGAACGTGTAGTAAGATGTAATGACAAGCAGAGATTTACTTTAAGAACGTCTGAGCCTGAGGGGACACTGGAAATCCGAGCTAACCAAGGACATTCAATACAGGTACCCCTTTTGAAATTCCTACCCGTGTTTCCCCAAAAATAAGACACCCCTGAAAGTAAGACATAGCAGAGATTTTGTTGAATTCCCTAATATAAGGCATCCACCAAAAATAAGACATAGCGGAAATCATTGCTGCAGCTCCTCATACACAGGGCTGTCCCTACGGGTGGGCAGAAAGAAAGGTTGGGTGGGAAGAGGGCGGGTGTTCCCAAGCCCCGCTCTCCCCGAGAAATGGCCCTGGGACATATTGTTGTAGCAAAGTGTTGAAGGACCTGTGCAGGGAGGTCATGTGACTGTGATGACACCACAGGTCCCGAACATCCCAGGACAGGAGACAGAAAGTGTACAAGTAAGTAAGGGA
Organism: Phyllomedusa bahiana; assembly: GCA_025379985.1. Taxonomy (NCBI): domain Eukaryota; kingdom Metazoa; phylum Chordata; class Amphibia; order Anura; family Hylidae; genus Phyllomedusa; species Phyllomedusa bahiana. Next base: position 78,145 of record JAODAL010005381.1, on the reverse strand, counting down.
GGGGGGGGGGGGGGGGGGGAGAACAGAGCAATGATGCTGACACACATATTTTAAAGGATGGCTGATGGGGCATGCTGGAACTTCTAGTTCTACAGGTCCCAGCATGTCACATTTGCCATCCTCTGAGAGAAGTCACTGCAGCTGCCATAAAATGTCCTTTACATACATATATCCTGTGGTTTGTGACTCTAAACTTTAAGATATATATATATATATATATATATATATATATATATATATATATATATATATATATATATATATATATATCTATATATATATTACACACACACTAGTATAATAGGCTATAATTTATTTGTGGAAAAATAAGACATCCCCTGAAAATAAGACGTAGTGCATCTTTTGGAGAAAAATTAATACAAGACGCCGTCTTATTTTCGGGGAAACAGGGTATTACTCCATGTGGTTTTGGTTTCTACACTCCAATCCATTAAATCCCATTTTTTGATAATAATGTTCATCAAATTTTTATTTTCTGTGAATTTTCACGGGTGAATGTACAGTTGTTAAGGTTTGCTAGTATTCTATCTTCTTTTGCAGGTGGAGGTTGAACTCGCACCATTAGGAGAAGAGCTTCCTCCACAAGCCATACATGGGACGTATAGTCGTCATTGGCCTTCAATTCTCCGCTGTGGCCTTTCTCGTATGAACAGGACTCACATCCACCTTTCTACTCAGCTTCCAGGAGAAGGAGAGGGCGTGATCAGCGGTCAGTGATTCAGGGTTGTCAGTACTAGTTATAAACTTAGGGCCACATGTTTTAAACGGTTTAGGTCTAAAACTCACTTTTTTTCCCATAGAAACCTATGGGCAAAAAGTGAGTTTTAGACCAAAACCGTTTCATACATGTGGCCCCTAGTGTCATGCAGTTTTGACAAGGAATTCTCATATTTTCCCATAGAGTCGTGCAGTGTCAATGCAATTGGATCAAGCAACACTTGTTACTATAGTAAATGAAAGGGAATTGGATTCAGATTCCCTATTCACTTATATTGTACTATACTTTGTTGCCAATACTACTACAACCAAGACCCCACTACAAAAATGCATAATGTGAATCCAGCCTAAATAGGAAGTCTAATGAGTTCTAAAGCTTCAGACGTTATGCACACACCAAAGCACGGACTGTGACAGATGGAGTCCCTTTTTTTTTCCGTGTTACATATCTGCAGTCACGCCATGTGATCCCATATTTTGCCACCAAACAGTCCAGTGTTCTTCCCTAGATCTGTAATCCTAGGTACAATACTTCTGTAGTGTAAGGCTATGTTCACACGGTGTAATTGCGGGGCGTAATTATTGCCCGCAATTATGCCGGAGATCGGGAGCTCCCGCGGGGCGGGGAGGCCGTCAGCGTGCCGGCCCCATAGACAATCATTATTAGCGGCGCGTATTCGCCGCTAGTAATTGACATGTCACTTATCTCCCCGCTCGGCGTATTGTGCGAGCAGGGAGAGGAGACATAATCCATAATTCTCTATGAGAACTGTGGATTTCCATAATGACTGGGACGTATCTCGCCCCGTATTTAGCGCAGTACGCCGCAAAATGCGGGGTGAAATACGTCCAAATTTAAGCCGTGTGAACATAGCCTTACATGATGGAACATGCTGAAATGGTTTCTTGCAGACTCCACTGAATGCACGGGCGAAAAAATCTTTGTACTTTTGAGTCACATGCCACTCATACCCCGACTTAAAGGGGTTGTATAATTTCATTAAATGGCTTTAAGAATAAGGGGACAGTGAAAACAAGTAACTTTGCAATTGGATGTCATTAGCAAAGCTGTCTTGTTTTCACAGTATTCCTTATCTTTGTTTTCTGTAAACAAACTTCTCCAGTGCTGGTCGTATAGTCAGATCCCTCCTCCTTGCATTTCATTAGCTGACAGCTCTACTAATTTACAGTCTGTTCAGCCCTCAGCCGCCATATTCACAGAGCTTGCATTCCTGCCTCTCGCTCAGAATTAGGGGCCGACAATAATTTCACTCTATACAGCTAGCTGTCTCCTCATTGACGCTGCAACTACTGCTACAATCAGAAAACAGCAGAATTGTGCGTTGGTGCCTTATGTAAACATGAAGGGAGACAGATCTGTGCTCTGGATGGATTCAACTGTAGCAAACCTCCAGCTGTGATAGATCAGTGCTGAGTTCATAGAAGACTGTTTAGACTGAATGCAGGCCTGTGGTATGTAAACAGCTCTTACAAAATAAGACTGCATAGGGAGAGGACAGTGACATGTGGAGGGGGGGACACACTGGAGCCAGCATGAACAGTGAAGGGGGGATGATGTCATCCCCTTTAGTTAAGAAACACCCAGCTGGGAGGGGAAGAAACGCCCCTGGATTTCAGGAAGGGAGAGCATCAAGCTTCAAGAGAACAGCCCAACTGAAGAAGCGATACATCCCCTTTAAGCCCCGAAGACGTCAAGTGGTTTAGAATGTCGACACTGGTGTTGTACTCACGGATGCAGCATAGCCACTGCTGGTGACTGTCTTTATATTGGACGCTCTCCCCTTATTTAGATGCTGTGAGTAATGCTTTGGGGACAATAAGAATCATTGTACATTTTGTCTAATAGGAGAGACTGGTCTCTATATTTCACATCCTCTTCTCTCCCTTGATGAATTTCAGCCAAATTCTGGCTGTAAACATATGCGTTGGGAACAACAAAGGCCAGTGGAGTAGTGCCTACAGGTAGATTCCTGTTGGGGCCGCTCTTATTGGGGCAATCGCCCAGCCTTTTTTAGGTGGGGTTTAGTATAGCTTGTTAATAGGGACAACTTTATTCTTTATTAATCAACGGTGTAACTACACTCCAACTACATCATGAGGACTACTGTAGCTAGAGGAGCCTGGGTTTCACTGTAACATGATAGAAAGGTTTTCCATCCTTCCTTTTTTATAAATGTAATTTCACTTTATTACATGTAATAAAGTTGTATGTGTCCAAACCCAGTAAATTGTACTTTTAAGTCACACCAAGGTCTAGTAAGACCCCATAGATTTCTATGTTGGCACAAAAACAAAGGCTTATGGGAAAGAGCTCAAGAGCTCACCAGCGCCATCTATTGGATGTAATAATCCTCAATCCACATGGTGCTCATTTTCCCCAACTGGATACATTACCCCTTTTGTGTTGGCACAATACAGACCGATAATGTAGTCATGAAGCACGAGCCCTTCCCTGGTTAAGAATCTATTATTCCTGGCTGCCTGTAAAGAAGAGCTTCTGTACCACTACCCTTGACAACACCTCAAAATGACCTGGTGTCATTGTTATGAGGAAATTTTGTGCATCCATAAATTATCAATATCCGCATTTAAATTGACTTTACTAACAATAGTATTGTTGTGGTAGTAATTTAGATACACACAATATCTTCCTCCCCAAACTCCTGGCATACAAAACAGGAAGTGTTGTCATGGGAAGTGAGAAGCTCTTCACAGAAAGAGAGGTCTTCTATCACATTCAGAGAACTTACAGGGCTCTGTATGTAGAACTTTAACAGATGGGGAACTGTAGTTTTCAGTCTTCTTCCTAAACAGATGTAACAGAGGGGAATTGTCACTTTACAGAATGACTTTATTTAATATGTTAAAGAGGACCTGGGACATATTCTTACATGTCCATTTTAGTAAATACTTGTGTTTCCTGTGAAATAACAATCCTGGAGCATCTTCACTTATAAATCTGTGTTGTGCTGTTCCTCTGTTATTACTTTTAGAAATGTATTACTGAATTAGTCAGGTGGGTGTTACCCTGTTCATGCTACTGATTGGACAATATCAGACTGTGCAGGTACAAACTGCCAGCTGGTAACACCCATGTGACTGATTTTAGTTTTACATTTACATATCACTGAAAAACAGTACCAATAATCTATAACCCTTTATCAAAAAAGACATCACTGAATTACAGAACGAGGGTTAAAACTTAACCTTTAATATTACTTACAAAATATATATATCACCCCATCAAATACACAAGGCAATATTTAAAAGAAATATGAACATACAAAGATACAAAAAAGTCATCAATTTGAGGGTCTGTATTAGGTAGTGTCGACAAGGATAACCTGGGATTATATATCCCTACCACAATCGCCTGGAAGACTCTCCCTCCATGTGTGGTGTTCGCCCCGTAAAGGGCATCCCTAGGCTTGGCCTTGTGTGCCCAGTTCCACCCTACCAAATAAATAATTCAAATAATGCGTTTCCAATTATCGACCACCAATACAAAAAGTGCGCCTTTTAATAGTTTCTTAATGCACCTTACCCTAACTTTCAGTTATACATTTCTAGAAGGAATAACAGAGAAACAGCACAACCAGTGGCATAGCAGTTGCAAATGGGCCCCCTTCTCCACAAAGGTGCATTGCGGGGAAAAGAGACCCAGCACGGTGCAGGCAGCAGCTTAGGCACAGCGGTCAGGATCCGAGCTCCTACCTCATTTACCTACCTACTGGGGCCCTTTTATACCTACCGGGGCCATTATGTACATACCTACTGGGGCCCTCATATAGCCACCAACTGGGCCCCTTACATACTTACTTACAGGGGCCCTTATATACATACCTATTGGGGCCCTTATATACCTACCTACTGGGGCGTTTACATACTTAAAGGGACCCTTATATTCCTACCTACTGAGGCCCTCATATACCCACCTACTGGGGCCCTTACATACCTACTTACAGGGGCCCTTACATACCTACTTACAGGGGCCCTTATATTCCTACCTACTGGGGCCCTTATATTCCTACCTACTGAGGCACTCATATACCCACCTACTGGGGCCCTTATATGTAACTGCACTGTAATCACTTATATGTGTTAGAGCACCTACATACAGCTGTTATCTACCACTATATGGTCACTGTATGGCAGTAATTGTAATCTTAGTTTAATAGTTTATATTCAGTAACAGTACAGTGGTTTTATTCAGTCTTGTTTTGGCTGTGATATGTGGTCATGATGTTGGGGTATTATCAGGTGCTTGTATATTGTTATTGGTATTATTGGTCTTGATATATTGACTTGTTCAGTAACAGTATGGTGTTATTAGTGACTATGTATTATTGATATGTGTTGGTATTATTTGGTCATGGTATTAAGTTATTATTTGGTCTTTGTATATTGTTGTTATTGCTAATATTGGTCTGGGTAAACTGGTTTGGTCAGTAATATTATGGTGGTATTAGTCACTATATAGTGGTGACATGTGCTGATAATGTGGTTCTTGTTAACGTACTGACCAGCAGACTACAGGTGGCATGTCGAGTAAACCATTTAGTGTAAACTCAAACAAAGGCACAATTAGGCTATGTTCACATGGCTTAAATTGGGACGTATTTCGCCCCGTATTTCGTGGCGTACTGCGCTCCATACGGGGCGAGATACCTCCCAAACATTACGGTAATTCACAGTTCTCATAGAGAACTATGGATTATGCCTCCTCTCCCCGCTCGCACAATACGCCGCAGGGGGAGATAAGTGACATGTCAATTACTAGCGGCGACTTGGTGCCGCTAGTAATGAATGTCTATGGGGCTGGCGGCCTACCAGTCCCCCACCCCACTGCATCGCGGGAGTCGGCGCAAGCTCCCGAAGTCCTGGCGTAATTGTGAGGCGTAATTATGCCCTGCGGTTATGTCGTGTGAACATAGCCTTACAGTTTTTGGAGAGTGCAGTCGACAGGGGCAGACGTTTTGGCTGTATAACTCGTTTGTTTTTTCCGCCACCTGGCCCCATTTTAAATACATTTTCTTCTATAAAACAGTCACTTTTAGTAGAAATTATTTTCTATGGCAAGCTACACCGCAGATATCCATCACATCAAGTAGGGAACCTTTTCTTAAAAGTTGCGGTCCACAGCCGTAGCCCTGGGGGGCCCAAACTGAATTTTTGCACCCAGGCCCACAAACAAGCCTTCAACTAAGCCCCTGAGCACAACACAGAGTTATAAGAGAAGATGCCCTAGAAGTGTTCTTTCAGAGGAAACACAAGTATGTACTAAACCAGACCTGTCAGGAGATGCCTCTTTAAGGCTATTATTGCTTCCTGTAAACACTCAATTGACTTCCCAGCATTTTCAGCTGAGACGGTCTCATGGGGCAGCCAATGTGTACTTAGTCACTGGTGAAGGAACCTCTTGAGCAGTGCTGAGCTTTGGGAGACATTCATTAAACTGTGACACTATATAAGTGGTGTCTGGTAAATCTCACTTTTAAGTAGTGGCCGGCTCATTAACTGAATATGCGTGTCAGTGCTGTAAATGGATTAATGGGCAATATGTCTCTCTGCAGGCATGCGTAGGGACTGTGAAGTAGCGATATTTATAGACCTTCCAAAAGCTATAGCGGGTGAGTCTGTTCTCTTTGTAAATGTCTTCTCCATACAATGCAATATTTCACTCCTAGTCAGACCTAAGCGTTTCTCACACAATATCATTACCACAGTAAATGATCTGGAAACAAAAAGGTTAAAATTACATTTCTATAACTGCACGAAGATCATTATGTAGAGACTTTTAAAGATCACGTTGTACAATGAATGGGACATAGTGGTTGTGGGGGTAACGCATGGGATTCAATGGCATGAACGTCTAAGCTTTATCTGCTAGGTGCTACAGATACATATTTCATCCTGTTCTGTTTTCCAGATCAAATCCCATTCTTCTGGTCTGCTAACCGCGTCCTCCTCACACCTGGGAATGCTGACGGTGTCCTCCTACCTAAATATTTTCTGAAAGCTCTACAGCTCAGACCTCACAGTAAGTCTTTGGGGAGCACAGCTTAAAATTTTAGGAAAATAAGCAGAAATTGAGACCTCGGTGATATAGATTTTCTGTATTATCTTGTCTAATTTCTGCAGCAACAGAGACACATTGTGGTTTCCGTGTGTATTGCAGTTATGTCTGTTTTATTTCATATTTCTATTTTTTTGGAATATAAAGGATATGTCCACACATCAGACTTTTCCAGTTGTAAAAATTTGAATTGTAAGGCTGCATCCATACAGCAGAAGACAAAATACTCGTGGACTCTAATCAGACCAGACTCGGTTTTTGTTTTTTTGTTCCAGTTTTTTTTTGCTGCGGTTTTTGGATTTTAGCCGTACCATTCAGTTGAACAGTACCGTTTTTTCGGATTTTAACCCCTTACCGACATAAGGGTACGTATGGGTACGTCCTGATGCCGGGAAGGGGCTTTGTAGCGGGATCGCCGTTATCCCGCACTGTTTAACCCCTTAGATGGCCGCGGCGTCTAAATCAATGAGAAACGGTGCCACGCAGCGTTCCTCACTGCGATCGGGGCGCCCATGGCAAAATTGCGGGCTCCCAATCAGTGAACATGGCAGCTGGAAGCCTTGTGAAGGCTTCCATCACTGCCATTATTTCGATTTCCCCACTTCTGACCCCAGACAGGAAGTGGGGAAACCGCCATCTTTGTACACCCTAATGCAGTGTATATATAATGTACCAGGCTGTAGAAATGAAGTGAAGCACCCTAGAGGGACTCAAAGTTAAAGTAAATAAAAAAAAAAAATTAAAAAAGTTTTAAAGAGTAAAAAAAAAATAAAAAAAATATTAAAAGTTCAAATCACCTCCCTTTCGCCATTTTACAAATAAAGAAAATAAAATAATAAAAAAGTTACACATATTTGGTATCTATCTATTAAAATAGAACATAATTATCCCGTAGACCGAACACTGCGGGGTTTTTTGGTAATTTCACGTCCCCTAAAAATTTGAATAAATTTAATCAAAAAAGTCCCATGTATTCCAAACTGGTAGCAATTAAAGTACACTTCAGCCCATAAAAAATGCCCCCTCATTCAAGTCCGTAGGTGTTCGTACAAAAAAGTTATTGGTCGCACAAAATGGCGGCGTGGCACATATTTCAAAAATAGAAAATGTTTGGAACTTTTTTATGTTACCAAAACATAACAGAAACCCTACATGTTTGGTATTGCCGGATGCGTATCAACCTGTAGAATACAGATAACACATAATTTTACTGAAGATTGAATGGCGTAAAAGCAAAACACCCACAAACATGGTGCAAGTATTTTTTCTTTCATATTTTGCCCACTTTTTTTTTTGCTTTATATTCTATTGTAATATGAATATCATCATTAGAAAGTACATCTTGTCCTGCAAAATAAAAGCCCTCATGTGTCTCTGTAGGTGGAAAAATAAAATGTATGGCTCTGGGAAGGCGAGGAGGGAAAAACGAATGTCAAAAAAAAAATAGACCTCAGCGTTGAGGGGATCAATTCGACCTCAGAAAATCCAAGCTCTGTAGACTGCAACACCTTTTTTTTTTATTGAGGTCTATGGGGATGATTCACAGTCGGATTCTTGAAGATTCTATGTACCGAATCCACTCTAAATTCCGACTGCTGACAAATCTGATAGTAAATCACTGTTGTGTAAATGTAGCGTAATTCTCTGCGATACCTCAGATGTCTGTAAAGGATTTTTACTTTACAGAGGCGGTAATCGGCTCTGATTTGGACAAGGGTCAGTACACGTCACTCCTCGTGGAACAGGATACAGAGAGGATCCGGTTAAAAGAATGGATATGTCCATTCTTTTCTTTCCGCATCACAGATTTGAAATCTGTGGTATGGAAAATTCAAATGTATGGCTGTCGAAATACTCAAGGAATGCGATGCAGAGTCTGTGTGAAATTCAACCTGATAGCATGCATATAAATTAGTTTACTGGCAGAAAGACATGAAATTCTTTAGGAAGTTATAATTTTTTGAGTGTTTTTAGTTTTAACCTATGCTTTTATATTTTCTTGCAGGAAAACTGCTTGAACTTGAATGAACATCTAAAATCCCTGCTCCCAAATCAATTTTTTTTAATAGTTGGTGTGATGTGGATTTTGTGCAATTTCAACATAATTTCAGTAAATATTTATTTAGTCTCAGATATTGGGTTCTTTTAAACTTATTAAAGGGGTATTCTCGCTACAAAGATCGTATCTCAAATTATGGGGACAGTAAAAATAAGCACTTTTGTAATTGGTTTGCATTACCTAAATCACTTAGTACAGCATATATGAGCTTTACTGTACATTAATAGCTATTTTTTGCAGCTGCTAGTCGGGACACGCCCCCTTTTCTGTGATTGGCTGGCTGACATTTCATTCATCTGGGTAATTACTGATTGTTGAACTCCTTGATCCCTCCATATAACACAGTCACACAATCTCCTGCCAGATAAAAGAGGGGGGGGGCAGTGTGCATTCCTCACATATGTTTCATCAGTTCAGGTTGTTTGTTGCATAGCAAGGAGCTTATGGAGCCTGAAGATGAAGGCTCTGCAGTCACAAGAGAACATTGCAGAAGGCTACATAGCTGTCCTCTCCAGACAACCACCCCCTTCCACCGCTTCATACAGAATGATGATGTCACAGCTCTTCAGTGAGGAGAGACACGCCCCTGGATTTCAAATTCAATCTCATAGAATTAGCTGAAGAGCACGAACACTTCAAACGATAAAATCCCGTTAAGGAGAAGCTGTCATGTTACTTGAGCATTTTAAATTCAGGGGTCTACAAGAACCCTATAAATTCTTAATACACACAGAGTTCATGGTACTGTTTACTTCTCTAACGGTCCTTTTTGAGAAAAGAAGTGTGCATAACACTTAAGGAGGAAAGCATTATTAGTCAGGGACTTTCTTTAGTGATCCCCTATCACCATAAAAGTGTATGGAGACTTATGGGCCATGAAGAATGTAGATCTTCGCGGGTAGGGTCCTCTCTCCATTTCTACTGGTTGTTGGTCAATTCGTGTTGCCATTGAACTTTTAGTTGGTCTTATATTATGTATGTACAGTGTCCTGGAATTATTGGCGCTTTAAAATACATATTAATAATAACAAAAGTGTGCCGTGGGGAATAAATAAGCTTTAGAGAAGGGGGTTAGCTCTCCAGCACCACCTATTGAAAGCAGAGTCCCTTAAAGTCACATCCAACCCACTGAAGAACCTTGAAATATGACTAGGGAGTGTAAGCCAAGACAGTAGCCCCTCCATATCGGGAGTCTCCTATTCGCAGACAGTTTCAGGGTGTTTGCTCCATGTCCATACAAAACAGTGTTGTGGTTGGGTGAGAGAGGCTGGCCTATGAGAGAGCTCTTTGGGGAGCTGCCCCATAAAGGTATTTGGAGACTTCTAAGCCATGCAGTGTTGCCTGGGAAATATTCAGTTGAAATCTTGGGAAGAGAACTAGTATTCTAGTGTTATCTATTTAGTGGTCTTACAAAATACCAGGGTGCATAGGTGTGTACATTTAGTTATCAGCTGATCTGGACAAAACAGTGGCATCTTCAGATGTTATTCTTAGTTAACTTACTATCATTTAGCCATTTTTTTCTTATTCTCACCCCCTGCTGCCTTTAAAATGATTTAAAATATTGTAATAAATCTTCAGATTTAAAGTATGTTACATTATTCCAAATACTATGCCCTTTCCGCACCTTTCCCCATGCTCAGCATCACTCTAAAGGTGCCATTGTTGGACCGTAGATTATAGTGGGCTCACACGGTATCTCCCAGACACAGCCACTTGATTTTAGCAATCAGTGGGGTCCAAGAGGTAAGACTTCAAGGGGTATTCCAGCCATAAAAAGTCTAAATGGCCTTTGAACAGGCTGGGGTTACAAAAAAGAGTTGTACTCATCTACTGGTACCTGCCACTCCAAAACACCCTGGGGCCCTTTCCTTTGCACTTCTAGTGTCTTGTGCTGACACCAAGGAGATGCTTGTGCGCCATTTGCTCACCGCAGGGAAGAGCACACAGTCTGCGTGTCAGGATGTAACAGTGGAAATGCAAAGGATGAGGACCCAGAATACTTCAGAGCAGCAGTGGTGTGAAACCCAAGACGCTAGTATAACTGTTTTGTTCATTTTTTTATTTTTTTTTTATTTTTACCTCGACATCGCACCCTTAAAGGGGTTGTCTCATCTCAAAGTTTCATAGGATGCATGAATGAAATAATGCTGCTTTGCTCTGTCACTTCTTGGTCAAGCTGTCTGTAATTAGCATATGAGCTCTGTGTATTCAGACCTCTGCTAATTAGATAAATCTCATTCTGTCAGGACCAGGGAAGCTTCTGAAGTAAAATAAACAGCAGTAATTATGGTCTTTTGTCTGAAAGATCAGATAACAAACAAGCTCTCGCTGTCCAGAGTTCTGTGCTGTGCGACCTGTGTTATGACGTCACTCCCTGCTATGAGATAGAACAAACAGCAGGGGAGAAGAAGTACACAGGTTGGTCACTTGGGGAACCAGAGAGAGCACAGAAGGTGATAAAATGACTTGTAGCGAGACAACCCCTTTAAGGCTCTTTGTTCACATCTGCATCCTGGTTTTCTTCTTGATTGGAAATCTTGACGCAGTGCTGGATATGTCTCGCAAAGGACACTGGTGGTGAGCGACTGACCGCAATGACTTTACTGGGCTCATTGTTTTAACAAGAAAAATAGCTGCTATTCTTTTTATTAAAAAAGATGGAATATGCAACTAATGCTCCGAACTGAGCCTTCAACACATATGTTCTCACAGCCATGTGTACTCTATGTACCCTATATGTGTACTCTAATATTGGTATAAATGTTAGATTTATAAATAAGAGGTCATATATAAACTCCTTGTCAATGGCTTAAAGGGGATATTAAAATTCCACTGTTAAAAATGGAGTAAGCAGCATCTACTGATAACTGCTGCTTTAATGATCGGAAAGCCCTTTATTCTTTGTCCATTCCCCTTTCATTATCGGTGACGACAGTTCCAGAACATAATATTCAAATTTCCCGGTAAACTGTTCAGTGGGTGGTCTCCAGCACCAGCTGGAACAGGACCCGGGTTCATGCTTCCTTGAGAATTGAGCAGTAGTGAACAGTCCAGAGGGGCATTTACTACTGCTCAGTTTGTAGGAGGACACTCTGAACGCTGGAGACGACCCACCATACTATTCTTTAGCTGATCGGGCACCAGAACTAACTACACTAATAGCTAATGAACAGGGGAGGCAGGGAATACCAAAAAAAAATAAAAAGCTGTCAAATCCATTTCTTTGCAGGATCTCACAAGTCCTCCAATTTAACAGGGTAATCACATCTCCTTACTGCTGGGTTAGGATATGGCTACAAGCCAGCTGCAGAGATTGAAGTAGTATAGTAATCATGCTTCCCCAGCTCTCTCCATTCTTTTCTATTACAGTCTAAAGTACAGGTAAGTGAGTGTACTTGTGCAGATCTCTCTCTTAATTTCTATGGGAGCTTCAAATACAGCCACTTGCACAGCTCTCCCCACGCTCTCCTATGGTTCTAAGTTCTGAATAGAGTCTAGCAAGTGCCCTTATGTGGCTCCATCTGTTCTTTTCTACAGGTGTTTTGATAACGGTTGGATTTGTAACCCCAGCTTATTCTCATCTCCTATCCTGGAAGTCAGGATATTGGGAAACCGATATAGGGTTGATTGTGTATGCATTTGTAATGAGGAAAGAGAGAGGAAAAAAAGCCTTTGCCACACATCGCTGGAAGTGGCTTGTTCACCTTCTACATGTTAGCAAATATTGTAGAACACTTCATGTAAATTTTTCCATTTATTGACTCTATGCAAAGTCCATATTTATAGACACATTTCTCATTTAAAAGGAAAGAGAACAGAAAGCTCAAGTATACTTATCGATCAGTCCATGATCTAAGCAGCATGCATGTAAGTCCTGTGTGGATAGCAAGGAGACGCCGAGCAGCGGGCGTACTGCACACCTGTGCAACGTTTCGAAGAACGCTTCTTTTTCATGCATGCGCATTAGGTTGTTTATTCTACTTATATAACTTCACCATTTAAAGGGGTGTTATCGTTTCATTAAATGGTCTTCAGAATAAGGGGACAGTGAAAACAAGCAACTTTGTAATTGGATGTCATTAGCAAAGCTGCCTTGTTCTCACAGTGTCCCTTATCTTGTGTTTTTATTTACACCGATATCCAGTGTGGGTCTAATCCCTCCTCCTTGCAATTCACTAGCTGAGAGCTCATTTATATTCTGTACAGCCCCTGGGTCGATTCAAGGAGCTGTGTGTCTGACTCAGAGTTAGGGGCCGTAGCATTTTCTGTTTCCACACCTAGCAGAAACAGACTGCAGCAGATTGTACAATGAGAAAACATGACAGTTTTGACCCTGTGCCTAACTCTCCTGCATACACGCAGATCTGTGCCATTCTTAGAAAGCTGTAATACATCTCCAGCTGTGAGAGATCAGTGCTCAGATTAGATAGAATGCAGCCTGTGGTATGTATACAGCTCTTATAAAATAAGACTGATAGGGAGAGACACAGTGATATGTGGACTCAGAGGGGAGGGTGGGGGGGAGTCTCAGGCCAGCAGTGATGGGGGGATGATGTCATCCAGCTGGGAGGGGAAGAAACGCCCCTGCATTCACAGAGCTGGGAAGCTCAGAGCAGTGTGACTCAGCTGAAGTAAGGAAGCGATACATCCCCTTTAACATACATAAACACCTTTAAAACATTACAAAACCACACAATACACTTTACAGAAAACTATACCTTATAGAAAGAATTTAAAATTAATATTTTAATTTAAACCCATAGGGGAAAGTGTTTGCAGCTCCCTAATCCAAAAGGTCTCACATTGTAATAACCTCTTCTTAACCATTTCGTTCTCATGGCATTCAGTATGCTCTAACACACACTATCTAAGTTCTGCAACCCCATTATTAGCCTTAACAAAGTGTCGTCGAGCAACAGTCTGGACTGATCGATAAGTATACTTGAGCTATCTGTTCTATTTCCTTTTAAATGAGAAATGTGTGTATAAATATGGACTTTGCATAGAGTCCATAAAAGGGAAAAGTTACATGAAGTGTTCTCCGATATTTGCTTGCATTGTATTGAGCTGAGGGAAAAGGCTTATATGGAGACACGAAGCTCAGTATATATACAGATATAAGGACATTGTAACTTGTTTAAATTCTACACGTTAGTAATTTTTTGCCCCCCAGATTGGCTATTGGAATACACGTATAAGATAGTCCACCAGGGGGGCGTGGCCTGGACGTTGATGGAGTCAGACGTGCTCCACATCAGCTCCTGCTAACCAACGGAGAATCTAGAGCCATCGGAGAATCTATAGCTCTTTTTAGAGCTTTATCCAGAGATATATAGATCACCAAGGACCTATCTTACCCTGGAACCTTGATCCATCTCCTGGAGTGATTCCTAAGACCAGAAATCTGGTCCCGCTGTCGGGCTCCCCCCGGCTCGCGCGGCCTCCAAGCCACCTAGAGAACACTCCAAACGGAGCAACACTGGAGTGACTGAACTACTACAGATTCACAGCGGAATCCCTTCAGGTGCCTTGCTGCCGGCGACTAACATCTCTCCCGGTGAAAATACTCCTCTCCCTAACCGACCCCGGGAAACGAGACGCTTGGCGGGCTTTGACGGGTACAGCCGGCGCCATCTTGACCCGTCTAAGTGCAGGCGCGCACCAAGGAACAGATAGAAAAAACCCAGGTGAAACACCACTCTCTCCCCTGGATTACCTGACCACCCCTGATCCCTCCACGACAGACCGCCAATAGCCTTCGATCCTGGGGCTGTGGAGCAACGGAGCAGGCACAGCAGAGAAGTCGGCGCAACTCTGACCCACCGGTGGACCAGAGTGGGCCTTGCGTCACGAAGACCCAATTTCATCTGTCCACAGCTTCAGTCCAGGTATCGGTCCGGATAAAGGGCCCCTACGTCTCCGCTCGGACGGCGAGAGAACCTGATCCGGGGTCCGACACAGCGCTCCGTCTAGCCGACGCCACCCTCGAGCTGCCAGAGGAAAGATCCTCTTCACCACAGACCTCTTTGGAGATCCGAAAAAGCCCCAGGGAACGTCGACTGGACTCCAGCTATCTCTCCCTATCCTCTTCAGAAGCGTGAGTAACTGTAAGGGTTAACGTGCTGAGGGGGATTACAAGGCACAGAGACCTTGATTCGCCTATGCTTATATTCCTGACCAATAACACTGTGTAGACGGGCTAATAGGGCCACTGACATACCCTGGGCTGCTGGCAAATTATATTTGGCGGGCTTTTGGAACGGCCCCGGGCGCCATTTTGGGACTCCTCGCTACCTCACAATCAGGCGCAGCCACTCTGGAGACTCTGTCACCTTTTGCAAGTTGCCCTCCCTCCTTTATGGATCCAAGTACAGACCGTCGGAGAGCTCCTTGAAAGCCAGCGCACGCAAGCCATACCAAGCCGTCCCTGCCGTTTTTCTAAGCATATTCATCAGGGACTTCCTATGCTGATCTGAAAGTCCACTCAGGTCTCTATAAGTACAAACCGCTACATTTCCCTATCTGAGATATACTGCAAGGGATTACTCCCCCTCCTCTCCTGAGACCGATTCGGGCTCTGGTTCCGGCTGGCATTGGGGATGTGGATCGCCTGAGGGGCCACTAATTGACCTGGGGCTCTCCGGGCGATCCCCACCCCTCTGCCCTGGGACTTGCTGCCCTGCCAGTTAAGAGTAACAGAGTTCATTGGTATTTTGCACGGAAGATTCATATACCTGTGATCGCTGACTAAATATTGCTCTCAGATTAATTGTCTTCCAGAGTATTCTGATAAGTGATCTGAATATATAATGTGATGTGTATATGTACTCACCATAACAGTCACCCCATACTACTCAGATAGTCCACCAGTCCTGCCTACAATCACGTGTGCTGGGAACTGAATCTGATACACCCGACAATAGAACAGAATAGCACGATGCAGAATTATGGTGAAATACACTTTTATTGTACAGAAGTAAAAGGTAATGATCAGTACTAAGTAACTATGTCATCCCTAATAGCTCATTTATTTTCTAGTGATTTAATAAATTGCTTTGTACAGATGTACAGTATATTGCTGGCTCTGCATGCATGCCATTACAGTTAAAGAGAACCTGTCATAGTTTTTGCCCCCTGGCTGAGGACAGAACAAGGTAGTGTCAGACCTGCTGTTTCCAGCGCTGTGTCCCTTATTCTGTAAGATGCTGGAGTTTTCGTGTATTTAATGCTCAAATCTGCAGTTTTCAGCCAGAAGAGTCATTCGAAGAGTCCTTCAGAGAGTGTTTTTTTCAAACCCGGCCAATCGAGGCTAGCCCCGCCCACCTCAACTGACAACCCTATTACTTTGAATAGGTAGAAACATGTGAATAACTGTCAGTGGGCGGAGCTAGACTTTGGTGGGCAGAGCCAACACCTGCTTATGAAAAAGATTTAAGGGGTTAATGCTCTAAAACTGCTGCATCTTACAGAATAAGGGGCACAGCGCTGGAAACAGCAGGTCTGTCACTAGCTTGTGCTGCCCTCAGCAAGGGGGGCATAAACTATGTGACAGGTTCTCTTTAAGTACTACCACTGTTGAAGCTACTTTAACCCCAGAGAAGTTGTGTACAAATACGCATGCAAGAGTAAAAAGATGGTGTTTTATTGGCCCCCCCACCTATCAGAGTACTTATTTACTCCCCTATGGATTACACCTGCTGTATACCTTCCTAGAATGACTGCATCCTTTGTGTCATATTTACACAGCACTGCAAGTTCCATAGAAAGTGTAGGTAAATTTGCTCTTATATGGATCATTTTCAGCGGGAAGTATCTTAATGGGGTTGTCCAACTTTGTTTTTAAGTAAAAGTATGCTACCGTGCCTGTAAGGAAATAAAAAAAAAATACTCTCCTAAGAGTATGTTCACACGGCGTAATTTCGGCGTATTAGCGCTCTAATAAGGGCGAGATGCGAGCTGAAATTACGGTAATCCATAGTTCTCATAGAGAACTATGGATTATGTCTCGTCCCCCCGCGCGTACAATACGATCATATTGTACGCACGTGGAGATAGGTGACATGTTAATTATTCACAGCGAATAAGCGCCACGAGTAATGAATGGCAGTGTGGCCGGCGGGTTGCTGGCGCCACGGGAGTACGCGCGTATTAGCGCAAGCTCCTGAAACACACGATGTACTGTACTATGGCGCAGTACATCGTGTGAACATACCGTAAGGCAAGGTTCACACGGCAATAATTGCGGGACGTATTTCGCCCGCAATTACACAGTGTGCTCGGGGGCGGGGCGGGGGGGGCTGGCAGCCCACCGGCCCCATAAACATTCATTATTCATGGCGCATATACGCCGTGAATAATAGTTATGTCACTTATCTCACTGCTCGTCATATTGTACGAGCGGGGAGAGCAGATGTAATCCATAGTTCCCTATGAGAACTGTGGATTACCGTAATGACTGGGATGTATCTCGCCCCATATTGAGCGCAGTACAGCGCAAAATACAGGGCGAGATGCGTTCCAGTTTAAGCCGTGTGAACATAGCCTAACAGTGACAGCAGGCAATGTCGCACGGCCACTGCAGCCAATCAGCGGCTGCAGTGCGCACATGTTGACCACCAACAGACCAATGGAAAGGACTGGCAATAGCATCACTGTAACGGAGGTCAGTAAAGGTGAGTATGTTTTTTATTTTTTTACAGCAGCAGCATACTAGTACTTAAAAAAAAGAGGAGGTGGACAACCCCCATGTATTAGAGGGGTGTTCTCACCATGCTGTTTCACAGAGCCTGCTCTTCGCGGCCAGCTTCAGGCTCTCACTTTCAGTTCAGGCTGTGGGTGGTTCTACAGATGTGACTTATTAGTTAGCTTATCAGTTCTGCTATTCCTATCTGAGGCTGTAGGACATAAGGCTACTGAGCGCTAAAGAGTTAAACTTTCTCCGTAAGAAAGATAAACAAGCTCCAGTGCTGCTGATAAGATACAGCAGTGAGTGACATCACCAATTCAGCTAGTATTGCTAGAGCAGAGTGAGGTCATCGGTAACTAAAGAAAATTGTATAAACAAGCAGGAGATCGAACTGCTCTAGATTTGAAATAAAGCAAAATCAGAACAGCAATGTATGTGGTAATTCTGATTTGCCTTTATTTGCCTACATGTTTAAAGCTAATCATTGTTTTGAGAACACACCTTTAAGAAACCGCAATATTCGATGTTATTATATTGTATGACTGTTTCCTTTTAACATGAGATTACTTTCAGCCAGTCAGAAACACAAGCTGGAGCATACTGTATTGGATATCTAGAGCACCTACATGAAAAGTCAATTTTAAGTTATATGGAAAATGACCGTGACATTTCAGTTGGTCGTCTTAAAGGAAATGTGTTAACCGAAAATGAGCTGTTGTTGAAACTATGTTTTAATGTTAAGCATTTTTTTTTAAGAATTCTCAGTGATTTTTTTAATTTTCCATGTCACTTTCCATATATTAAAAATCCCGAACTCCTGCAGTTTTCAATCTGACCACTAAGCCTCATACTAGGCGGACGTTTCCTGTTCTGTACAGATGACTTCTCATCGCAAGCAGAATTGCAATCAAATTTGACACCAATGTATAGATAACACAGGATCCACCTTTCACAATAAGAGTCACATTTTGCCCACTCCCCTTCCTGCACTGACTTTTTTCCAGGTCATACAGCATGTCTAGATAACTCTGCTATACAAGTCAATGGGACTGATCTTGCTCACAGGCTCCTATGTTCACGTTGCTGCTGTAAATCATGTCTCTAAATGCTGTTAAAAGCAGCTCGTGCAGATGACCGCCCCCATAACCCTATACAGAAATAAAAAAATATCTATAATAGAAACAGCTAAGAAAATAAAAATTATATATCATTTGGTTTTAATTCGTAAATAAAAATCTTGGCGATACAGTCCCTTTAAGTTATATGGTAAATGACAACTAAGTGGATAGTTGAGAAAATTCCTAGAGGGCTTCATGCCCACCAGTAAGTTTATGGAACAAGTCTTCATTGAGACCTTTGATGCCACCATCCTTTGCCCGTGTAGACATAAAAATGTAGCCGCCTATGTATTCATGGACGACCTTGCAAGAAGCAGAAACGCAGGTGAAGGCAACATTAATGTTCTCAGTAAATTCAATGGACACCTGAAATATAAACCATTAAAAGAATAATTAACATTTTCCTTCAATGAGTATCAAAATACAAGTAAGCTGCAATTCTACCACAGCAGAGCCCAGTAAGAGAACCTGTCACATAGGTTATGCCCCCCTTGCTGAGGACAGCACAAGCCAGTGTCAGACCTGCTGTTTCCAGCGCTGTGTCCCTTATTCTGTAAGATGCTGTAGTTTTAGAGCATTTAATGCTCATATCTGCTGTTTTCAGCCAGTCATGAAAAGAGGCAGTTTTTCCATGCCCCACCCACCTGAGGCTAGCCCCGCCCATCTGAGGCTAGCCCCGTCCACCTCAACTGATAAACATGTTACTTTGAATAGGTAGAAACATGTGAATAACTGCCAGGTAGGCGGGAACAGCCTTTGGTGGGTGGGGCTAACACCTGCTTATGAATAAGATTTGAGCATTTAAGGGGTTGTCTCACTACAAGGATTGCTTTTTATGTTAAAGAGCTTGCAAATACAAGTCACTTTGCAATATATGTCCATTAATAGTATCCTACCTATTCTGTGATATTCCCTCTTGTATGGGCTGTATCAGCTCCTCAGGTCACTATAGCTACAGACCTGTTCAATCTCGCATGATAGGCTGCCAGCACTGGTTGCTATAGCTACAAACCTGGCTTCTACTGCAGCCTAGTGGAAGACACTAAAAACGCTCCTGAATTTAAAAGGAAACCAAGAAAACAGGACTGATGTAAGATGAATCAATGTAGTGAGACAACCCCTTTAAATGCTCTAAAACTACAGCATCTTACAGAATAAGGGACACAGCGCTGGGAACAGCAGGTCTGATATTACCTTGTGCTGCCCTAAAAGCAAAAGTGGGGCCCCAAATAATTTTCTATGTTTGACAGGTATCCCTTTAAAAAATGCTTGGAAAGTTTTGCTACATAGCGCTTTAAATAAAAAATTTAAAAAAAAGGTAGGGGGTTAGGCTTTAAAAATGCCTTAAGGATACTTTAGCTAACTATTCACAGGCTTAAATTAGGACGTATTTCGCCGCGTATTTTGTGGCGTACTGCACTCAATATGTGGCGAAATACGTCCCAGTCATTACGGTAATCCACAGTTCTCATAGAGAATTATGGATTACACCTCCTCTCCCCGCTCGTAGAATGTCAATTATTCACGCCGTTTATGCGCCATGAGTAATGCATGTCTATGGGGCCGGCGGGCTGCCAGCCGCCCCATGGGAGCTCCCGAACACACTGCGTAATTGCGGGGCGTAATTACGCCCTGCAATTATGCCGTGTGAACTTAGCCTAAGGCTATGTTTACATGGCAAAGCCCAAATACCGTATTTGGTCTGTTTTTGCACGCAGGGGGACGGCTTTTGTCTGCGGTTTGCGGATTCAAGCCCTTCCCCTTTGCACCCACATGTTCATGTTCTGCCCGAAAACCGGGCGGAAGAATGAACATGTTCTACGTTTTTCGGAACGCCAGCGGTGTCAAAATCATCCGGCAGTGGGGACTGCTGCATGGATTTTCTATTAATGTCAATGTAAAAGGTTGACAGCCGGTTTACAGAAGGCTTTCAAATCCAAAAACCGTCTGCAAAACCTACGGAAAACCTGTGCCGTGGGGATATGCCCTTATTCTGACGGTGGCATGTGTCAGGATCCCTTATAAATATCCTGACGTATACCATGAAACAGCCAAGACAGAGCCATAAGGGAACCATAGGGCAAACCTAGTCTGTTTTAGACTATGTTTACTCTTTTTTTCAATCGTAAAACGCTTTATGTGCTGGACACAAAATCGGAAATGAGTGGTAAACCGAGAAAACATAGTCTAACCCATTAAGAACAAAGTAATATATTTTTTTTCATTTTGTGCATCTTTTCACAGAGCTGTACCTTTTTATTTTTCTATGATATGAGGATTTTTTTTTCGAGATGAGTGGCCTCTTTTTAAGTTACATATAACTTATTAACTTTTATTAACTCTTTCAGGGAAGACCGGAAAAAAACAGTCATTTTGCCATTTTTTTTGCATTCTAAATTCACACCGTTCACTATATGGTAAACCTACTGTGAGAACTTTATGCTATGTACTATGATGGCAATACCATAATTATAGTTTTTTTACATTGGTTTTCACTTTTGTACAACAAAAACACCTCTGAAATAAAAATGTTTATTTTTGTGTCTCCTTATAACATTTTTATTTTTCTGTGGACTGAATGAAGGCTTGTATCTTGTGAGATAACATTAGTTCTTATTGGGATCATTTTCGGTATATAAACTTTCTATTGTGTTTTGGGGAAGAAAATTTTAAAAAAAATTTTTATGCTGTTCACCATGTAAGATAAATAATATGATAATTTTATAGTTTGGTTCATTACAGCTGCAGCAATACCATGGATATATGGATAGGGTTAGTTAATTATTTTTATTTTCCATAGATAGGGATATTGTTAGGGGAAAAATCGGAATTTTTTTTTTTTTTTTTTTTGGGATGTTTTTATTTACATTTTATTTCTTTAAACATGCAATTATTTGATTGCTGATATAATACACTGCGTTACTTAGCCATAATGAAATGCACTACATATAACACTGCCAGGCATCCTACTGGACACTACCTCTGGCAGGGCCAAAATAGCATACACAGAACAGCAAATCTTCATTAGGTTCCCAGCTACCATGTAAACCCATCGGCTCCCTGGTGACACGTCGTAGGGGTACCAGTGAGGTTAGAGATGGAACCCCCTTCCTCTTAAACCACTTCGGTGCAGTGATCACTATTCACTGTAGCATCTCAGGAGTTAAGCTGCTCGGACCTGAGTTATGTCCACTCTTTGCCATTAGAGCGGGGTCCTGCCTGTGATCAGACACCTGAGCCCCTGCATCATCCAGCACAGGGCACTGATGACAGCTCATTTGTAGTGTTGTTTCTTAAGATGCTAACAGAGGTTAGAGACTATTGATTCCTCCGGTCCCGCCACAGTATACATCGATACACCTTTGTCACTGATGGAGACTGTAACCGTGATGTGAATGAGGTCCTATAGACACTAATAGAAAACTACTTGGATTGCATTCCTTGGTTGGTCTAGCTAGCTTAAAATATCAGTCCATCTTAGATATAGGACAATATACATATCACCCACTGGAGGTGTATTTCACATCCATCTTCCTTCGAATGGTTCATTCTTACCTGTCTGATATCCCAGTTTACATTCCATTGCTTCATGTTACTGTACATCCAGGTTTTCACCACGTCACCAACGTTTAGGTCTATTCTAATTAAACGGTTGCTGGCAATGCCTAGTATTTCATCTCGACGTGCACCTTTGAACCTGGAGGTTTGGGTAGGGAAGAGATATACAGTGATCCCTAGAGTTACAATGGCCTCAGAATACAATATTTTCAACATACAATGGTCATTCTAGGGACATCATATTTTGTGTGAGGTTTTGACGCTACAATGTGTGATACATGTTCTTGACTGGAAGATCCAACCAAATATCATGAAAATTTTACTTGTAAAACCTCTGTGTTAGGGTATGATTGGCAGTCTAGTAGCGCCTCTCTACATTATAGTGCGGTACTACCAGAGTTGTGGAGTCGGAGTCGGTGCCCATTTTGCAGGAGTCGGAGTTGGAGTCGTTAAAAAAATGGACCGACTGACTCCCAAAATGTATAATAAATTGGTACAGTTAGTTCAATGCAGTGCCAAGAGAAAGAGAAATTGGGTCTTGCCAGTGCCACTGCTCCCATATCTTCAGCCTCATCACATGAGGAGTGTAATTGATGACATGGAGCAGGCAAAAGCACTGCCACAGGGGAAAAGATTCCACTCCTATAGCCAACAGATTGACCAGATTTCAGCTAATTTTTTTACTTCATATTTACAATTTATGAAAGTTTTTTTTGTTCTAAAGTCGTATCCTATAAATATATTTTACACCGACAAGCAAAAGGGTAACAATGCTTTGAATTTTTAACTTTCAATCTCCATATCTCACCATCCACTACAGCTTTGAACATGAGACTCCCATCATTTTATAGACAATCATCTTGGCTATTTCATACATTTACCTTTTACCTTCAACTATTTAGCATCTACTTAGTTCTGTAGATTCTTATCATGTAACTGCATTGTTACTGCTTTGCCGGCGTGCTATCTGGTGGTGGGACAATCTGTTTCTTCTTGTTACTACAAACTACAACCTGTCCTCACATTCACTAATAGCTCAGTTATTAGGCTGATTCCAAGTGAAAGGTCACTGTTTCGAGCAGCCATGAAGAAGATCTCCCACGAAAAGAGAAACAGCATCATCCAGCTGTGTCATTGATAGCATCTCTGGGCCAAGAAAATTGCCAAACTGCATCATGTGAGGCCCTGACAGCTGGAAGAATATGAAATGAAGTCCATCTATCCATTTAAAAGCCAAGAGGTGACGTCCAGGCAAAATATCAGAGTCAACAAGTCGCTCATAACAAGGTCGATCAGTTCTGACACAACAGACACCTTAGTGGAGGCGACTCATATGCTTCGCAAAGAGTGAGATCACAAATGTCCATGCAAGCACCATGCGACACGTATTACACAGGTCTGAAATGATGGCCCGAAAAAAGGGGAAGAAGCCTCAACTTCAATCTCGTTAAAAGAAGCGTTGGCTTAAGTTTGCAAAAAAGTACGAAAAATGGAAACTGGTGATTTGGAGCGATGAGATGAAAGTCAATAATCGGCCTCTGATGGGGGCAAATGGGTTTGGAAGAATCAAGGAAAAAGGGGGCTAATGGATAGAGAAGCTGGAAGAACTGCCAGGTTCGGTGGAAGAAGCCTGAGGATATAGGGAAGTTTCGCAGCCAAAGATATTGGATACTTGACCAGGATTGGTGGTGGTCTCAATGCTGAGCTATATGTGAGTATCCTACAAGATGAGTACTATGAGTATGAAAAGGACGACATAGTGTTCCAGCATGACAGCGACCTGAAGCAGATGTCAAGGTTGGAGAAGGAATGGTTCAATGACAATGAAGTAGAGTTGATGTATTGGTCTCCACAGTCCTCAGACCTCAACCCAATCCAACACTGTGGGTAGAGTTGAAGAAAAAGCTGTATTCGTACCCAAATCCAGTCTGCACCAACATTGGGAACGTGTAGAAGAGACCTGGAGTCAGATTTTTGTCAAGACACGCTTGAATCTGATTCAGAGCCCAGAAGGATTCAGGCAGTATTGAAAGACATATTTTAATGTTTAGGAGCTAAACAGTAACAATGCAGTTACATGACAAGAATCTGCAGAACTAAGCAGATGCTAAACACTAAATAATGTTTGTATAAGATAGGTAAGATAATTGTCTATAAAATGATGGTAGCCTCATGTACAAAGCTGTAGTGGATGGTAAGATATGGAGCCTGAAAGTCAAAAGTTAAAGGGGTTTTGCCACCATGTAATGTTGACATAAGAACCTCCAAAATGGGTATTTAATCACTTTTCTAAATATATGTGATTACAAAAAGTGAAGACTCTGAGAGCTACAGCATTGCTCAGTACCCCTTAGTTACCGGAAAGCTTCTACTAGACACGACCCAGGAGCTGACAGGCCGCGCTTGCGTGAAACACTTCTTATCTGATGACAGGGAAAATTAATGAGCTTTTAAGGCACTGGGTAGAAAGTGCAGTCTATGAGGCTGTGTCTTGCTGTATTGAGAATCCACTGTTGTACTGTTTATTATTTCACTTAAGTTTTTAGATGCTCCCTTATTCCTCACTCCTTACTCACCCCCTCCCTCTCAGCCCTGCAGCCTTCATGACTGAGCGTGATTTGTTGACATTCTCCCTGTGCTGATAAAACTTGCGTCCTGGCAAATCCCCTTTAAAAACATTGTTACCATTTTACTTGTCAGTGTATGTTCTGCCTAAATAGCTTAAAGGGGTTGTCTCACTACATTGATTCATCCTGTTTTCTTGGTTTCACTTTGAATTCAGGGGCGTGTTTATTGGCTTCTACTAGGCTGCAGTAGAAACCAAGTCTGTATCTATAGCAACCAGCACTGGCAGCTTATCAGGAGAGATCAAACAGGTCTGTAGCTATAGCGACCTGAGGAGCTGATGCAGCTCATACAAGAGGGGATATCTAGGAATAGGTAGGAGACTGTTAATGGACGTATATTGCAAATGGGTGACTTGTTTTTGCAAGATCTTTAACATAGAAAGCAATCATGCGCCATGCATAAGGGAGTAGGAGTCGGTTTTAGGAAAGTTGGCTTTGGCTTACCGACTCCACAGCTCTGGGTACTACATGTCCTGTACTGCTCTTTACATGTGCCAGCATTTGGCACATTTTCTTTTTTCTGGTTCATTGGGTATAAAGTCCATAACCCAAAGAAGCTTCTATTCTCAAAATGGAAACCAATTTTCTATAGAATTATGGTTTCAACATTCAGTGATTATGTTGAGGAAGAACTGAATAGATAAAAGATAATGGTCTAACGGTCCAGTCCTACAAAAGAAAAGTTCATGAACCTGTGTGATATATACAGTATCAGCTATAGCTTTCAGATGTATACAAGTGGCGAGTAGTGGGTTCTTACTTTCTTTATTGCTCAGGGCAACATTTTCTGTAAAACCAGCCATGGCTCTAGACAAAAACCAAACGCTGTATGTGAGTATGTAAGCCTCATTAGGAGTGTTGATGAGGGGTAGCCAGATCCGTCCTCTTCTACTGGTGTGGTGTTATTATACCAGACAACCGAGAGGAAATCACTAACCTTACAAGGAAGTATGAGATTCCAAAATCAGGAAGAGATTGCCAGTCCTGGATCAAGCGCAGTTTAGCCTCCATCAGTGTAATCTGGGCAATATTTTGGTAGGCCTCCAGTATCCGGGGTGATAACTAGGGAAAATCACATGAAACTAAAATTAGCAATACTATTTGATGGAAACTGTGGAGAACTAGGTCTACAGCAGGGGTGTCAAACTGCGGCCCTCCAGCTGTTGGGAAACTACAACTCCCATCATGCCCACTGTTATAGATTATACAAATGCATGACGGGAGTTGTAGTTTCCCAACCGCTGGAGGGCCGCAGTTTGACACCCGTGGTCTACAGAGTAATCTGCAACCACCTTATGGGCAGTAACTTCCCACCTGCTTCAGTTTGAGCTTTTTCTGGTATCGTGGTGATATCAAGGCAAGCATGTTGATGGACTCTGCTGCTGAGGCTGAAGCTTGTGCATTGGTTTTCTGAAGAGTCAGGAAGGAGATTATATTTTGCACTTCTCCATCATAAGATGAGTCACCCATAGTGCGTCCTTTTGCTGCCAAGCGGCAACCAGCCATCCAGCGGGCATATTGCTGCTCCTAAGTCCAATTAACACATTGCATTGGTTTAGAGTCTGGTTAGTGCAGCATGATGATTTTTTGGGATCTGACTGATACTTACATTTTCACATCGCAGGTAAACTTCATTCATTCCTTCTGGGGAAGGGACGAGGAGCTTGATACAGAACTTCTGAGAAGCAATGTTAACCTCTGGAATAACTTCACATCCTGAAAGAAGTGTAAAAGCATGGGGATTTCTAACAGTAGGTGTGGTATCACTACTGTTAGTAGTTGTGGCCACCTGCAGTACAGTATGCAGTAGTTATGGGTGGCTTTTGACAACTTGGGAGAACATTCAAGGCATGTACTTTTTTTCCTAAGCAACTCAGATATAAACCGGAAGCCTGCTGCTGACAGACCAGCACATTTGTTCTTAAAGTAAAGTAAAGACACTTCAAGGGGTTGTCTCACTACAGGAATTTGTTTTTGTTTGTTAAAGATGTTTCACAGACAAGTCACTTTGCAATGTGTGTCCATTAAGGGGCCGTTTACACGACAGTGGACAAATAACGGCCAGTTTGCCGGCCGGTATTTGTCCGGTTTTGCGGCCGTCCCCATGGCCGCGGGGGGGACGGCTTTTCTCCCCCGGAAACTGGCCGGTTGTGCATGTCAAATGTTTTGTCGCCGAGCACATTGTTTGGTCCATTGAGCACAATTGTGCTAATTTTCGGCCGGTTTTTCAGGCGGTCGGAAAAACGGAAAACCGGCTGAAAAAACGGCCGAAAACCCGTGCAGTGGGAAATCCCACAAAAATTGCCCTACCTAATTCCTAGATATCCCCTCTGTATGGCTGCATCAGCTTCTCAGGTCGCTATAGCTACCGACCTGATCAATCTTTCCTGATAGGCTGCTATAGCAACAGACCTGGTGTCCGCAGCAGCTCGTCACTGCAGGCCAGTAATAGCCAGTAAACACGCCCTGAAAACTGAAACCGAGAAAACAAGACTGAGGTAAGGTAAATCAATGTAATGAGACAACCCCTATAAAGAGTTAAAGTGACTCTCTGGGGAAATAGTGACCTGGTCCTTAGTGTGGCAGAGATCCACTGTGCGGCTGGGGACAGTTACAGAGAATTAATTCCTGTACAAGTTCTGACGCAGCTTGCTCTGCACAGTGGAGAAGCGTGGGAAA
Organism: Phyllomedusa bahiana; assembly: GCA_025379985.1. NCBI lineage: Eukaryota > Metazoa > Chordata > Amphibia > Anura > Hylidae > Phyllomedusa > Phyllomedusa bahiana. The sequence goes on along the minus strand of JAODAL010005381.1, from coordinate 50,580 downwards.
TCAGTGCCAGGGTAGGAAAGGTTCATCATAGTGTCACTAAGCTACATGTTGGATATGTTATTGTTGGATATGTTATTGCACATTGTAAACCTATGCAGACAGGGATGTTTTAGATTATTTCCCAGGAGACAGACTAAAAGAGAACCTAGATATGTCCTTGAGATGAGAACATCTATTAGAGTACAATGAAACACTTGATCAGGTAAAATCTAACACTGTTAAAGAGAATGTTTGACCCCTGCTGACATACCTGGGGCATCTTTTCATATCTCTGTGTTGTTTCTTTGGTATTTCTTTTAGAAAGGTATTACTGAACTAGACAGCTGGGTGTTACCGTAACCAGTTTTTAAAGGGGTTTGTCCGTGCACAAACTGATTCGGTCAGCACTGATTGGACAATATCAGATTGGACAGGAACACACTTCTAACCAGTGACACCCAGCTGACAGATTGGTAATGCATTTTTAGAAGAAACACCACAAGGACCACACAAAATACAGATTCAAGGAAAGCTGCTCTAGAATTATTGTTTCATGGGCAGGCCCGCCGTACAGGGGGGTACAACCCGTACACCTGTACCGGGCCCGGAGAGATAAGGGGGCCCGCTTCAAGCAGGCCCGCTTATTTCCGCTTTTTATTTTTTTTATTTTTTTACACACTGTAGAGCAGTGCGCCGCGCTCTACATGGTGAGAGGTCCGGGAGGGGGGGGGGGGTGTGAGCGCCGCTTTGCGTTACAGACACTCCGCCTCCCCGCTTTCAGCTACACGCAGCGGAGCGGGCGGTGCTGGGGGGGGGGGCCGCGCTCCGGCTCAGCTGCGCTGCGATCTACATGTGCCTTGGGCGCGCTGTTCCCAAAGGGGGCCGGGCCCGCCTCCTCTCTGTTCTGTGGGTGGCAGGATGCAGAATAATTTTGAACCCGCGGGGCCCCGCCCCTCGGGGCAGAGCTTCACGGTTTCAAACTGTTCCGAATCCCGCCGCCGGGAAGAGAGCAGCAGCGGCGACAGAGAGGAGGAGGAGGTCCCGACTTCGGCTACAGCGCGCACGTGTAAGTAGATTGATGTCACAGTGCGCAGTGAGCCGGCCGGGACCCTCGTCCTGAAGGGGTGCCCGGCCCCGGCCATCCATCCCGGCCCAGCCTACAGGGGGCCTAATACTGTGGGGGGGGGGGCTATGCCTATAGGGGGGCCCTAATACTTTGGGGGGGGCTATGCCTAAAGGGGGCCATAATACTGGGGGGGGTGGGGGGGGCCCTAATGCTACGGGGGGGCCTAATACTGGGGGGGGGGCTATGCCTACAGGGGCCCTAATACTGGGGGGGACTATGCCTACAGGGGGCCCTGAGGGGGGGACTATGCCTACAGGGGGCCCTAATACTGGGGGGGACTATGCCTAAAGGGGGCCCTAATACTGGGGAGGGACTATGCCTACAGGGGGCCCTGGGGGGGGGGGAAACTATGCCTACAGGGGGTCCTAATACTGGGGGACGCCCTATCCTACAGGGGGCCCTGAGGGGGGGCTAATGCCTACAGGGGGCCCTAATACTGGGAGGGGGGCTAGCCTACAGGGGGGGCCCTAATACTGGGGGGGGGCTATGCCGACAGGGGGGCCCTAATACGGGGGGGCTATCCTACAGGGGGGTCCTAATACTGGGGGGGGCTATCCCTACAGGGGGCCCCTGAGGGGGGGCTATGCCTACAGGGGGCCCAAAATAATGGGGGGGCTATGCCAACCGGGGGCCCTAATTCTGGGGGGGGGGGCCTAGCCTACAGTGGGCCCAAAATACTGGGGAGGGGGCTATGCCTACAGGGGGGCCCTAAAACTGGGGGGGGGCAAATGCCTACAGGGGGTCCTAATACTGGGGGGGGGGGGGAAACTATGCCTAAAGGGAGCCCTAATACTGGGGGGGAACAATGCCTAAAGGGGGACATAATGGGTGGGGGGAACTATGCCTACAGGGGGCCCTAATACTGGGGGAATTTTGGGCCTACAGGGGGTCCCAAAAGACTGGGGGGGGACTTTTCTGCCTACAGGGGGTCCTAACTACAGGGGGGGACTATTCTGCCTAGGGGGGGGGCCCCTATTCTACAGGCGGGGAACTATTCTCCCTACAGGGGGTCTCTAATTTACAGGGGGAGGGGACTATTCTTCCTACAGGGGCCTAATTTACAGGGGGGGGACTATTCTGCCTACAGGGGGGCCCTAATCTACAGGGGGGGGACTATTCTGCCTACAAGGGGGCCCCTAATCTACAGCGGGGGGACTAATCTGCCTACAAGGGGGCCCTAATCTACAAGGGGGGTGGAGGGGAGGACTATTCTGCCTACGAGGGGGCCCTAATCTACAGCGGAGGGACTATTCTGCCTACAAGGGGACCCTAATCTACAGAGGGCCCTATTCTACCTATAGGGGTGGCCTAAACTATCGCCCGGGGGCCTGAAGCTACCTGCGTCTCCCCAAGCTACCTGGCTACTGCCCGATGGATGCTTAGCTACCGCCGGGGGGCCCCGTTGTACTCACATACCGACTGGGGGAGCCCCATAATTACCAGGGGGTAATTCTTACCATTTGGGCCATTATAAATGGGGAGTTTGTACATTGGGGGAGGGGCACTCAGTTGGGAAAATGATAAAAAAAAAGTGAGGAGTCCCTCAGTTGTTTTGTGTTGTGAATTCTGCAGAGGGACGAGTGGTGGACGGAGGAAGTCATCATGGAGGTCTGGACCGAATAGAGAAGAAAAGGGAAAGTGAACGACTCCTCAACAAACATCACCTAGAGGTGCTAAATGTAAGTAAACTATTTGCAGAGCACATGTGTACACTGGTATCTACCATTATAGGGGTACTGTATGGAGGGAAATATTGGTTTTTTGGTTTTGATGGTTTATAATCACTAGCAGTATGGTGGTATTATTTTAGTACTTTCATGGTGGAGATATGTGGTGATATGTGGCGGTATTATTAGGTGCTTGTATATTAGTTTTTGTTTTGTGATATTGGCTTGGTATACTGGTTTAAGGGCAATAACATTATGGTGGTGCTAGTCAGTAAATTTATATATTGTTGCTTGGCAATATTGGTCTGGGTATACTGGCTTCGCTAGTAACATTATAATGGTGACATGTGGAGGTATTTGCTGGCCCTTGACTAATCCAGCAAGAACTTAATTCAAAAAACAATGGCACAATTGCATTTTTTATTTTCTTGTGACCCCCCCATTTTTTTTTTTCTGGTGTGGCGATGGTTGTGGGATGGGTGGGGCTCTGTCGGGACGGCCGGGGAGGGAGAGGGAGGGAGCAGGGGGTTGGGTCGGCCGGGGGGGGGCCCAGACGCTCCAGCTGTATGGGGCCCCAAAATTTCTGATGGCGGCCCTGTTCATGGGGCACACTAGGGTTTCCTAGAACAGACAAGTCAGGAAGAGCCACAGTGTCACGTGCCACAGTCGCCCTTGTGTTCTCCCTGCCCCAACACTGTCTTACCACCGCTTCTCACTTCTGCTATGCTTTCGCTCCTCTGCTCTGTGTCGGCATGCTCGCACTGGCTGTATGAAATGTAAAGAAACAGCACATCGGTGATTGGTTATCGCCAAGCGCTGACCCCATATCTTGCTGCACTTCCTGCTGTCTTATACCAATCCATTGGTGTGTATTAGTTAGTGTTGGAGAGTGAGATAGTGCCATTTCAATTATACCGTGTACCAGACCTTCCTGCCTGTTATCCTGACCACGTTGCCTGCCCCTGTCCTGACCTTTCCACCTGTCCCTGACTATGTCTCTGCCTGCTGATTTTGTACCACACCGCATCCCAGCCACCATGTCAGGGGTAGTGACCTGGGAGTCTCCCGCCACACAAGTTCAACCGGCCTTGTGGCGGGCTCTGATGAGGACAAGAGGGCTCCATAGACACCGCTTCCTGAGGTGGCTTGTACCATCACTTGCAGTGGTCCAGAGGATTCACCCCTTGTGGATTCCTTACAGGTCCTCTTTTCCACTACTCACCTTTCAATGCTAAGAGAATCAGTGGTTCCCCTCTGGCCTCCTCTTTGCTTTTGTAACATGACACATTGGTTCCCTTTAGCATCACCCAATTCTGTTTGTAGCCTTTAAGAGTCATTTTCCGTGGCCTAGGGACAACATTTATTGGTCAGTACTATACATGCATCAAGTACACAGACAGACTCTAGGGAGAAAAGCAATTACCTAAAAACTTTCAGATACTCCTGAAGCTCTGGTTCAAGTTCAATTCCTTCCTGGAAAAGAAAACATTACATTAGCATAAACCTGAGCTACATTGTACATATGTACATAGTGCTAAAACTGGACGTCATGATCACCCAGATACTGTGGAGTTGTTAGACTAATCTTTAGTAAATCATTGAATTCTTTACTACAAGCCTCCAGTATTGTGCACTGATAGAATATTATGCCGGACATACCAGAGCCTCGCTGGGAGTTGACGCTTCTAATTTCACTTCTAGATGTGACAGCGCCTCATCCAAGTCCTGAAGAGCAGAGTCTTGGGGCAAATGCATGGGATCCGAGGTGACCGACAGCTTGTTCACATGATACTGGAGAAGCCAGAGAAGAAAATACGTTTGAAATATTAAACGGTGTCGGACTAAAGTCTCTTATGCCAACCAAAGAAAATTATTCAGAGGGCCCACCACCTATTCATACAGGACATGTGCATGGCCAAGTACATTTTGTAAGTGCACTTTAAAATAACTCAGGGTTTAAAGGGAATGTTTCATAAAAAATGACTTATTGTGTAACTCACGTTTTTATGTTAAACACATTGTTTTAGGATTTTTTTTTACATTTTCCTTATCACTTTAATTTTTTTTAATAATTCTTAAGTCCTGCAGTTTTCACTTTGGCCACTAAGCCTAATAATTGTCTGACACTTCCTGTTCCATAGAGAGAGATTTTCAGTAGTCTACTCATTATCAGCACAACCAGGGTAAGGCTATGTTCACCGGTCTTAAAATGGGACGTATTTCAGTCCTTAATTCAGTCCGTACTGCGCGAATTACGGCTGGAATACGTCCCCAGTCATTATGGTAATCCACAGTTCTTATAGAGAACTATGGATTACGTCTCCTCTCCCTGCTCGGCGAATCCACCGCGGAGGGAGATAAGTGACATGTCATTTACTAGCGGCGTATACGCGCCGCTAATAATGATAGTCCATGGGCCGGCGAGGTGCCGGCCCCCCGCTCCCGTCCACATGGCGTAATTGCGGGGCATAATTACGCCCCGCAAATAAGCCGTGTGAACATAGCCTTAGACTGAAAGGTGACATTAATGTTTATAGATAACACAGGATCCACCAGTCATAATAGATATAGTCACAGGTCGTCCTCTCCCCCTCCCTGCACACTGACTTCGTCCCAGGTCACAGAACATGACTCAAATACTCTCCTATAAAAGTCAATGGGACAGAGTCAGTTTTAAGGCTCCTATGCGCATGAAGCTGCTGTACAGTAGAGCATCTCTCTAAATGTTGTTAAAGCAGTGCAGGCAAGAACGCTGTCTCCACAATTCTACAGTCATATGAAAAAGTTTGGGCACCCCTATTAATCTTAATCATTTTTAGTTCTAAATATTTGGGTGTTTGCAACAGCCATTTCAATTTGATATATCTAATAACTGCTGGACCCATTAATATTTCCGGATTGAAATGAGGTTTATTGTACTAACACAAAATGTGCAATATGCATTGAACCAAATTTTGACTGGTGCAAAAATTTGGGCACCCTTATCATTTTATTGATTTGAATACTCCTAACTATTTTTTACTGACTTTCTGAAGCACAACATTGGTTTTGGAACCTCACTGAGCTTTGAACTTCATAGCCAGGTGTATCCAATGATGAGAAAAGGTATTTAAGGTGGCCAATTGCAAGTTTGTTCTCCTATTTGAATCTCCTGTGAAGAGTGGCATCATGGGCTCCTCAAAACAACTCTCAAATGATCTGAAAAACAAAGATTGTTCAACAAGTTGTTCAGGGGAAGGATACAAAAAGTTGTCTCAGAGATTTAAGCTGTCATTTTCCCAAACTGTGAGTAAACATAGTAAGGAAATTGGAAGACCACAGGGACAGTTCTTGTTAAGAGCCCAAAGTGGCAGGCCAAGAAAAATATCAGAAAGGCAGAGAAGAAGAATGGTGAGAACAGTCAAGGACAATCCACAGACCACCTCCAAAGAGCTGCAGCATTGTCTTGCTGCAGATGGTGTCACTGTGCATCGGTCAACAATACAGCACACTTTGCACAAAGAGAAACTGTATGGGAGAGTGATGCGAAGAAGCCGTTTTGAAAAGCACGCCACAAACATCGCCTGAGGAATGCAAAAGCCATTTTGGACAAGCCAGCTTCATTTTGGAAAAAGGCCCTTTTGGGACTGATGAAACAAAGATTGAGTTGTTTGGTCATACAAAAAGGCGTTATGCATGGCGTCCGAAAAACACAGCATTCCAAGAAAAACACTTGCTACCCACTGTAAAATTTGGTGGAGGTTTTCCCTCATGCTTTGGGGCTGTGTGGCCATGCCGGCACCGGGAATCTTGTTAAAGTTGAGGGGCGCATGGATTTAACTCAGTATCAGCAGATTCTTTAGAATAATGTACAAGAATCAGTGATTGAATTTGAAGTTACGCCGGGGATGGATATTTCAGCAAGACAATGATCCAAAACACAGCTCCAAATCTACTCAGGCATTCAAGCAGAGGAACAATTACCATGTTCTGGGAAAGGCCATCCCAGTCCCCAGACCTGAATATCATTGAACATCTGTGGGGTACTTTGAAGCGGGCTGTCCATGCCAGCGACCATCAAACTTAACTGAACTTGAATTGTTTTGTAAAGAGGAATGGTCAAAAATACCTTCATCCAGGATCCAGGAACTGATTAAAAGCTACAGGATGCGACTAGAGGCTGTTATTTTTGCAAAAGGAGGATCTACTTAATATTAACGTCACTTTTCTGTTGGGGTGCCCATACTTTTGCACCGGTTAAATTTTGGTTTAATGCATATTGCACATTTTGTGTTAGTACAATAAACCTCATATCAATCTGGAAATATTACTGTGTCCATCAGTTATTAGATATATCAAATTGAAATGGCTGTTGCAAACACCCAAATATTTAGAACTAAAAATGATTAAGATTAATAGGGGTGCCCAACATTTTTCATATGACTGTATATAGACGACTGAATTGAGAAATTTACAATCAGAAAATAAAAATGGCTAAGAAGAAATTAATATGGCCTTGATTTAATAAGTTAAAAAAAAAATGGCGACAGATTCCCTTTAATAGGATATCTGGTGACTGGTTCTAAAGTAAGGTTGTCTTCTGCTAGACCTTTGTGGCTGCACTATTGTGTCAATGCTTATTCCCCGATACTGGTGGGCTTGTCCAACCCTGCCTACTAAAATAATATTTCTCTATACCAATGCCTCCATTCAGCTTTCCAGCATATCCTTTCCCATATACATCAAGTAATTAGCAAGCTGTACAGGACAGAATGCTGAACTCCAAATGAATGATCTGCTTGCTTGACCATCAGGTAAATCCCCAGTAAAAAGGTTGTCTTAGATTTGTTTGTTATAAAAATCAGTCTGCCCTGCACAATTATAAAATAAAACCAATTGTGCAGTAACTAAAAAGATAAAAACCATGATGTCCATCAATTTCATGATGTTACAGCCAATCCCTCTGCATTTTTTTTCTGCATGTACACCATATAACCACTTAGGCGAGTGATTGGCTGCAGCATCACTTGAGCAAAAGACATGGGGCGACATGTATGAAGGGGCTTTACGCCAGTTTTCTGGCGTACACTGCACCTCCCAGCCCGAATCCCGCTGTCGGACACAGCGTTTGGCACTTTCGGCCCGCGGGCCCCCATGAAGGGGCGGGCAGTGGGCGGGCAGTGGGCGCGGTGGGGCGCGGGTTTTAGGCGTTCCGGGGCGGGACGCGTCGCGCTCGTATAGTCCGAGGCATGTACCATCACGGCTCGCCAAATCGCGGCAACCTCGCAGCTCCGACAAAACAGACCTGGTTTTTTTTTGGGCTAAAAACCTCCGTCCGAGGCGAAGTGAAGCAGGATCGGAACATGCGAGGAAGCGGATCGAAGATCGCGACAGAAGTCTCGGCGCTCCGCTCCGTGGCAGCAGGAGTGTGATTCCCGAAAAAATCGCCTTTATAAAGGCGGAGAAACAGTGTCAGAAAAGAGCTGAAAGTAAAAAATACACATAATAAAAAAAAAAACATTTTCCCAAACTCTAGAACGGCACAATATCAAGAAATATGATATTGGAAATTGCCGGGAAATACAAGTAATTCAAATTCTGGGAAACCCATTCTCATTGGTCGCATAAACCAGCCAATCAGAATAGGAGCGGAAAAGTCCCATTCTATCCTTGGAGGAGTTTGGACCAATCAGAATCCACGGCGGGATAATTCAAAATACAGTAAAAAGACAGAAAAGAGCTGATTGGCTGAGCTAGCGGGAGCTTGGCTATCCAGCCAATCAAGCGCGAGCTACTTCTCCCATTATAGTCTTCTGGAGAGTTGGGAGCACTGTAATCTCGGCGATCAGCGCCGTGCGGCATGGAAGTATAATGAATTTAAAATTTTTTTGTATTAAGTGTAAGAAACATGATCATGATTAGTGCTACACAATTGTTTAAAAATAATAGCAGGTTAATAAACCCGAACTAACGCGTTTGTCCGCGAGACGGCGCTACATAGAATTGCCATAGAGAGAATTGAGGGAAATTCAGTAATCACAATTGTTTAAGCTATTCTCATTGGTCGGCATAACACCAGCCAATTCAGTATAGGAGCGACAATGTCCCACTTCTATACCTATGGGAGGGAGTATTGACCTCAATCAGAATAGGAGCGCGTCAATGTCCCCATTCTAGGCCTAATGGAGAAATTGGACCAATCATATTCAATGGCGCGGACAGTTCATAATACAGCAAAAAAGGCAGGACAGAGCAGGAATGAGCTGATTGGTTGAAGCAGCGGGGGCTGTCCAGCTTAGCCAATAGTGCGCGAGCTATCTTTCGCATAGAGTTCTATGGGGAAAAGAAATTCTGTGCGCGCTCTGTGATTGGCTAATTTCAATGAGCCGGATAATTTGGACCAATTGGGAGCAGGGTACGACGCTCTAGGGTTTAGTAATTGCAATCTGTAACTCTAACTGTATATGGCCGAAATCACATTATATCTTACACTAGTTTCGTCACGATGTGTTATATAAAGGAATCTAATTATGTGGCGAATCGAAAAAAAAAAGATTAATTCCCATATTATTCATGTTTTATTTCTTTATTTATCTGCTTATTCAGCCAAGGATCAATAGTATGGAGTGCATACGAAAATAAAGAGAAAAAACAAGATTTAGGGTTACTTAAATTGTTTTTTTTTTCGTTTTCTACATAATTAGGATTCCTTTTATATAAAATCGTGGGAGAGGAAGACGTAATCCATAGTTCTCTATGTGAACTGTTGATTTCCGTAATGACTGGGTAGTATTTCACACCGTACTCCAGGCCGAATTACGGGCGCGAGTTTCGAGGAGAAATAATATTTTTAGCAATAAATGGCTTACTTTCTTGGAAGCAATTTGAGTTTCCATTACCAACCGCCATGGTCATGTAGCTTTACATCACCTCATTGCCCCTAGACAAAAAAAAAAAAAAAAGGATTTGGTGGAGACCACCCGAGTATCTGTGCTTGAGTGTTAAGGGATTTATCTGAGGAGTCATCTTTGCTTTTTTATTTTATAACATTTACATCAGCTACTGTAAGGTTCTTTAAACTTTCCACAGAGAACTGCATATGTATGCTTTTACATTGCCCTGGACTCTGGAAAAGAAATATAGCGAATCTCTTTATGCCTAGAACATCCTGGATTTAAAATATATTAGAACTAATGCTACCGTCTGTCTGCATTTTTACTGCTTTGTTTGTAAGTGATAGTATATGTAGGAATACATCTGAAACCTATCATAAATGATAAATTACTATAATTAATAATCAAATCACTAAAGATGCACCTTACTGGTCAAAAAAAGTTTTAGAACACCGCAATTTTTCTAGGTCTTTTTTACCATTAAGGGTTATTTCACCATCACAGCTGTGCTCCGTCTGAAAATAATTGAATGCAAGTCTTTTCAAGTCGGAGCTGAGCTGAGTATTGAAGACACGCAGGGGATCTCGTCCATGGTGATCGCGCTCCGTGTTCAGGCAGAGGCGAGCAGTGTGAATCCCTACTGCTAAGTGTTAGTTCGTCTTGGGGAACCGACAGAGCGGACCCCCAAGACGTATCCCAATGCCGCTCTCTAACAAAGAAGTGACAAATTTGTGGATAAAATGCCCTAAGGGTGTGTTCACACAGCGTCTGTTCACACAGAGTGGGATATGTTTTTGGATACGTTTTCTGGACTGCAAAAACTTATCCTGATTTTTTTCATGGGCTTTTCAATGCATAAAACGATCAAGAATTGACATGTCACATTTTGAACGCATTCGTTTTACGTAATACAAAACCATATGTAAAGTACGTATCGTCTAATATGTACAACAATAATCTAAATTTCTGATTTTAACAGATGGCTTTTTTTTTGAAAACATCAAGTTCAGAATAGAACATTATGGTTTAAAAACTGGAACCAAACGTTTGCATAACAGGTGTGATCAACTTTTAAAGGGAATCTTTCAGGTGGTTTATGTTATGCTCTCTGAGAGGGAAAGAAGCTGAGCTCTGTAAAATATATGGTTATATGATAGAGGGAGAGAAGCTGAGCTCTGTGATATATAGGGTTATATGATAGAGAGAGAGAAGCTGAGCTCTGTGATATATAGGGTTCTTTGATAGAGAGAGTGAAGCTGAGCTCTGTGACTTTTTAGGCAAATATCATGATATGAGGAGAGAAGATGAGTCTGTTGATATATAGGGTTATATGATAGAGAGAAGGAAGCTGAGCTCTGTGATATTATAGGGTATATGTTAGAGGGAGAGTGCCTGCAGCTCTGTGTTATATCAGGGTTATTATGATAGAGGAGAGAAGTGAGCTATGTGATATATAGGGTTATTATGACTGAGGAGAGGAGCTAAGCTATGTTTGATATATATGGATTATTTAATAATGGAGAGGAGCTGGAGCTCTGTGATATGATAGGGTTATTATGATAGAGAGAGAGAAGCTGAGCTCTGTAATATTTAGGGTTATATGAATCGCGGAGTGTGAAAAGCTGAGCTCTGTAGACATACAGGGTTATATGATAGAGGAAGGGAAGTGAGCTCTGTGATTTATAGGGTTATATGATAGAGGGAGAGAAGATGCGCTCTGTGATTATAGGGCTTATATGATAGTGATGAGAGAAGCTGAGCTCGTGTTATCATTGGGTTATATGATAGTAGAGAGAGAGAGTCTGAGCTCTTGTTGATCATATAGGAATTATATGATAGGGAGAGATGGTTGAGCACTGTGATATATTAGGGTTATATGATAGAAGAGAGAGTAATTGATGAGCTCTGTGATATATTGGGTTATATGTTATAGGGAGAGTAGATGATGCTGAGCTTCTGTGATTTACAGGGTTATTTGTTAGAGGAGAGAAGACTGGCTCTTGTGTTATTATAGCGGTTTATATGATAGAGGAGAGGAGCTAAGCATCTTGATTATTGGATTATATTATAGAGGAGTGGTGCTGAGCTCTGTGAATATATAGGCGTAATATGATAGAGAGAGAGAAGACTAGCTCTGTAATACTATTGGGTATATGACTGAGGAGAGAAGCTGAGCTCTGTGACATTACAGGGTTATATAGATAGGGATGGGAAGCTGACGCTCTGTGATATATAGGGTTATATGATGAGGGAGTGAAGCTGGCTCTTGTGATATAATAGAGGTTATATGATGGAGGAGAGAAAGTGAGCTCAGTGATTTTATAGGGTATATGATAGTAGAGAGAAGAGAGCTATGTGATATCATGGGTTATATGGACTGGAGGAGAGAAGCTGAGCTCTGTGACATAAAAGGGTTATACTGATAGAGGAAGGGAAGCTGAGGCTCTATGATTTATACGGGTTATATGAAAGAGGTGGAGGAGCTGATCTCTTTGACATACTGGGTTATTTGATAGAGGATAGGGAAAGCTGAGCTCTGTGATATATAGGGTATATATGATGGAGGAGAGAAGCTGACTCTGTGATATATTGGGTTATATGATAGTGAGAGCCTGAGGCTCTGTGATATATACTGTTATTTGATAGAGGAAGGGTAAGCTGAGCTCCTGTGATATATAGAGATTATATTGATAGAGGAAACTGAAGCTGAGCTCAGTGATATAATAGGGGTTATATGATTAGAGGGAGAGGAAGCTGAGCTTCTGTGAATTTATAGTAGTTATATGATAGATGAGAGAAGCAGAGCTCCTGTGATTTTAATAGGGTTATATGATAGAATGGAAGCTGAGTCTGTGTTATATAGGGTTATATGATAGAACAGAGAAGCTGAGCTCTGTGACATTCAGGGTTATATGATAGAGGAAGGGAAGCTGAGCTCTATGATATATAGGGTTATATTGATAGAGGAGAGAAGCTGAGCTCTGTGACATACAGGGTTGTATGATAGAGGGAAGAGAGAAGCTGAGAGCTCTTGATATATAGGGTTATATGATAGTAGAGAGAAAGCTGAGCTCTGTGATATATAGGGTTATATGATAGAGGAGACTGAGCTCTGTGATATATACTGATATATATAGAGGAAGGGATGCGGAGCTCTGTTATATATAGGGTTATATGATAGAGGAGAGAAGCTGAGCTCTATGATATAATGGGTTATATGATTAGAGAGAGAGAAGCTGAGCTTGTAAGTATTTTAGGGTTTTTTGATAGTGGGAGGAGAATGCTTGAGCTATGTGATTATAAAGGTTATATGATAGAGAGGTGAAGCTGGAGTATGTGATTTATATAGGAGTTATATGACAGAGAGTAGCTGAGTCTGTGATTTATTAGGTTATATGATTGTGGTGAGATGCTGAGATCTGTGTTTTTTGGGTTGTTATGATAGTGGAGAGGAGTAGCTCTGTGATTATATTGGATTTTTAATAGCGAGGAGAGGAGCTGAGCTATGTGATATGTAGGTTATTATGTTAGAGAGAGCAGAAAGCTGAGCATCTTGTTGATATATATAGGGGTTTTATGATAGAGGGAGAGAAGAAGCTGAGCTCTTTGATATTTTGGGTTTTATGATAGTGGAGAGAAGTTGAGCTGGTGATATATCGGGTTAGATGATAGAGCAGAGGAGCTGGAAGCTCTGTGATATATAGGGTTTTTATGATAGAGGGAGGGAGGGCTTAGCTCTGTGATATATAGGAATATATATAGTGGAGAGGAGTGAGCTCGCTGTGATATATAGGTTTATATGATTGAGAGAGAGAAGCTGAGCTCTGTGATATATATAGGGTTATTTGATAGAGGGAGAGAAGATGAGCTCTTAGATATATAGAGTTATATGATAGAGGTGAGAAGCTGAGCTCTGTGATATATCCGGGTTATTATTGATAGTGGACGAGAAGCTGAGGCTCTGTGATATGAAGGTTATATACATTGTTATTAAATGTTTGTGGAATGTTTCTTTCTTTTAAACCCTTAAAAACCAAAAAACGGGAGAGTGGGGGAATGGGAAGACAAAAGTGCGCTCAGACATAAGAGCAGTAAGTCCAAATGTTATGTGCCGGATTCTTCAATAAAAACTGTCTCACCTGAAACTGAGTTAAACACCATGATATCACTTTGTAGATATATTTATTCCTGGGATTAAGACTGCTAATGCCTTCTTCAATTCACTCGAGCTCCTCACACATGGAGTAAGAGGATAATATAATCATACCAAAAGTCCCTGGTGAAACCAGTTCCAAATGAAGAGGTATTTCTAGCGCTGAGAGAAATCTAATTATGGATTGCTATAATTAATGTAGATAAATCCTTCTCTGTTTTTAAAGGAAAATGTATTTCTTAAAAACAATTATAAGATAAAATAAACCACTATGCGTTTCGCACGCCTCGTCGCGTGCTTCATTAGGAGATAAATGTGGACATTGCTTTTACTCTATATATAATCCTAAAAGGACCTCCCATCTTCCACCACTCGACTCCTCCCACAATTCAAATAAAACTCATTTCATAAAAACTTATTACATAAAAATTATACATTACCGCAAAATTACAAACTCCTATATTGGCTTCCTTCCCGGCACTACACGCTGTTACCATATTGCCGTCCCTAACCGGAAGTGGATCTCAGAAGAACCTGGAGGCGCTTCCGCCCTTTCCGCCTGTCCAGTAACTCTCACTGCGCTTGCTCAATGCCCTAACAGTGATGTCACGGGCTTGAGAGCGGCGCTTCCGCCCTTACTATCCGTGCAAGAACGCACAGGAATTATTCTATATCTAAACCTCAAATAAAGCGATACTAAGAAGTATTTCTACATAAATATCCACAAAGTGCTTATTCCACCTTCACTCAAACACAGGTGACAAGAAATACCTAAAATTTCTTTCTTATACTTGAAATATTTATACTTCTTCTTTGAAATGCTTATTTTTAAAATAAGTTAATGACCATACAAAACCGCCTATTAATTCGGATGTGACTACTTGTGTAATAAACAATGGTGAACTTTTTAAGAACTAAGGAAAGAGACTATTTTATTCGATAAAAAGATATAATATTTATTTTCCTTCTTGTTATTCAGTTTAAACCCTAGGGGGCTAGTGTTATTTAGCCTCAAAAATCCAAAATATAAAATTCATTTATTATATTCAATGCCTGTAATCTGTCTGTGACATGTTCCTGAATACAATCAATAGGTTGTAATGACAGATTATAATCACCATCGGAATGTTCCTTCAATATATGCCTGGGAAGACTATACATTTTATTTTTCTTTCTGATGTTGAACCTATGGTTGTTCATACGTTGGGAGAGTTTAGTAGAAGTTCTCCCAACGTATTGTTTATTGCAACCACATGTGATTAAATATATGACATAACTGGAATTACAAGAAAGATTATGTCTAAGCTGAGCTCTGTGATATATAGGGTTATATGATAGAGGGAGAGAAGCTGAGCTCTGTGATATATAGGGTTATATTGATAGAGGGATGAGGAGCTGAGCTCTGTGATAATATAGGGTTATATATAGAGGGAGAGAAGCTGCGCTCTGTGATACATAGGTGTTATATCATAGAGGAGTGGAGCTAGCTCTGTTGTTAATATAGGATTATTTGATTGAGGAGAGAAGCTGCAGCTCCTGTGGATATATAGGATTATATGTTAGAGGTGAGGAGAGAGCTGAGCTCTGTGATTTGTAGCATTAATGATAGAGGAGAGAAGCTGAGCTCTGTGATATTATAGGGTTTTATTATGATTGAGGAGAGAAGCTGAGCTCATGTGATATTAGGGGTATATGATAGAAGGAGAATGCTGGAGCTTGTGATATATATGGGTTATATGATAGAGGAGAGAAGTGAGCTTGTGATATATAGGGTTATGATAGAAGGAGAGAAGAGCTGAGCTCTGTGTGATATAAGGGGTATATGATAGAAGAGAGACATCTGAGATATGTGATATATATTGGGTTATAGATGAGGAGAGGAGTGAGCTCTATGATATATAGGGTTATATGATAGAGGGATAGAGAGAAGCTGAGCGCTGTGCTTCTTATATAGGGTTATATGATAGAGGAGAGACGAAGCTGGCTCGTGTGAATATATAGGGTTATATGATAGAGAGAGAAGCTGAGCTTGTGATATTTACGGGTATATGACGATAGTGATGAGCTTGAGATCTGTGTATATAGGCGTTATTTGATAGAGGGAGAGGAAGCATGTGCTCTGTGATATATGGGGTCTATATGATGTGGTGAGAAGCTGAGATCTGTGTTATTTACCGGTTATATGATTTGGTAGCAGGAACTCTGAGTGAAAAGCAGAGAGAAAATAATGACCGACTCATTGATCAGACATTGTAGGTTCCAAGCTTAACCATCTGCCCACATTCAGTGATTGACAGCTTTCCCTGTATTGTTGTGTATACAGAGCTGTCAATAACTGTATGGGATTTTCTCTGCTTTTTACTGCTTTAAATCATATAAACCTATGTATCATATTGCTCAGTTTCTCTCCCTATATCACATCACTCGCTTTCAGGATAGGGACGCATAAAAGCTTTACAGGTCCACCTTTATTGATTATTTTCAAACCTTTTTGAGTCTATATTCTATAACTGTGTCTTTAACAATACAGTATTACACCTTAGGGCAGGATTGCTGGTATTTATTTTCTTTCAGGATCTGGAGCACATTACTATCTTAATTGGCAAAAAAAAAAAAAAAGCCAACAGATGATTATAATCTTTAAAGGGAATATGGCTTTTTTTCCTCATTAAATCAAAAGATACTAACACATTTTTTTCTTTTTACCATTTTTGTTCTTCTGTTGTTGTATATCTTTTTTGATTTATGGGGCATGAACACTACTGGTCCTGAGCTGCTTTTAAAGGGTTGTCTCACTACATTGATTATCTAACCTTAGTCCTGTGTTCTTGGTTTTACTTTGAATTCAGGGAGCATGCTTTACTGACTCCACTTAGGGCTTCAGTAGAAGCCAGGTCTGTAGCTTAGCAACAGTTGCTGGACAGCCTATCAGGAGTGGAATCAAACAGGTCTGTAGCTATAGCAACCAGTGCTGACAGCCTATCAGGAGAGATCAAAACAGGTCTGTTGCTTTAGCGGGGACTTGAGGAGTGATGCCGACCTTTTTATGTGGAGATATCTTGGAAATAGGGGTTAGGACAATGTTTAATGGAGATATATTGCAAAGTGACTTGTTTTTTGCAAGAAGATCTTTAACGATAATAAAGCAATCCTTGTAGTGAGATCAACCCCTTTAAATAGCATTTAGTGAGATGATTCTACAGCAAGCTTCTGGACACATTGGAGCCTGTGAACAGGAACATAATCATTGACTTTTTCTAGGTATGATCTGTGGACCTGAGAAAGAAGTCAATGTATGCAGAGAGGAGAGAGGGTGAACTTGATGATATCTTATAATTTACTATGTGAATGGTGGATCTTGTGCTATTCACACATTGTTTTACCTTTCTTTGTAATCCCGTCTGTGCTGGTCTAGTGAGGTGATTGATGAAAAGTTTTACTTACAGAGCAGGAAGTGTCAGACTTTATTAGGCTCAGTGCCAAAAGTCAAAACTACAGATTTTTTTTAAAATATTGATTGTGTTTTGAAAAATAAAAGAAAAAAATCGCCAACCAAAAATTCTGTGTAAAAAAATGCTGTTTTAATATTTTTTGAAGACAATTCACCTTTAAATGTGTAGGTTTGTCCCAATGGAGGAAGTGACAGTATGCCAAGGTAGCCAGTCAGTACAGTTTCTATACTAAGAAGCGTAAAAGGCTACATGGGAAACTCGGTGGAAGCTCCTGGCCACTACAAAACCAGTTTGACAAGTTTTCTGAGAGGCAACAGTTTGCATGTTGCACAAAGTATAGCAGTTTCCGTTTTTTAACTGTAAAGGAAAAACTTCTATCTGCAGGTTTTACAGCAAGAGATCAGATCAAAGTCACTGTTAAGATTGCAAAAACAAAAAGAAAGATTTAAGATTTGCTGTGCCAAGCAGCACACCTACAGTGATGACCTGAAGAGTGGAAGAAGCGATTATGGACTGATTGATTTCATCATTTGGTACATCATGCAGGGTTTTTGGACATCGAGTAGGTGAAAGGGTTTGTTTCTCAGTGGGTTGACACCAACTATCAATAATTGAGGAGGAAAGCCTCATGGTCTTGGGCTCTTTTGGTGGGTCCAGATTTTGGGCAACTTGCACAGGGGGACTGCACAAGGGCCATCACTGCAGTCTTGATGCACCATGCAATAACCCTGTCACATTCAACCAGTATAATGGGGTTCATATTTACAGGCAAAACAATCGATCTAACAGTATTCTCCTAAGGTTATATCGAAAACTACCTAAGGCGGCAAGGGAAAAAGTCCATGACTTACACCATTCCGACTTTACTCTCTGTTCCCCTAGTTACAAAAGAGACTTTATAGGCATGCTGCACATGTAGTTCAATATTCCACGCAAATGATCAGATGTGGAACGACAAGTTCCAGCTGCCACTGCACCCACATGAGGTGAATAATTAGGTGGTTGAAATCTTCTTAACAATGGGCACAGACAGCAAAAGAAAATAGTAAAAAACCCTTCCTGCATCAAAAAACTAAAAAAAAACCTTTTGTTCGCTGGAGTTACATTGTATTTAAATATACCTGTTACGAATCTTACATACAAATTCAATTTAAAGAATAATCCTATAGTCCCCTAATCCGGTTGTTAACCTGGAGCACTGCTTGTAGATTGAAGAATGAAAGCAAAGCAACCCTCTTTTTTTACAAATGTGATCCAATTTGTGAGGAACTCTGCAATGTGGGAAAGAAATTAATGAACAATTATGATCAATGCGTTGTGGAAAGAATTCCTTTATTGTTGTAAAGCTGTAATATCCAATGGAGGGTTGGCTAATTCAAAAATCTAGATTTAAAGGGAAATGTGTCCCTCAAAATTGACTTCTTGTTTAACTCTTGTTTTTAATGTTAATCACTTTTTTATGAATTTTTAAAAAATTTCCCTTTCACTTTCAATTTTTTTTAAAAAATTGTAAGTCCTGCAGTTATCACTTATGGCCACTAGGCCTAATAATATTATGTACTTCCTGTTTCTGTAGAGAGATTTTTTAAGTAATAGCTCATATTAGTAGCAAAAAGCAGGAGTTTCAAACTGAAAGAAGACCACCGAACGTGTATAGATCACACAGGATCCACCGGCACAATTAGGAGTTGTCACAGTCCCCCTTCCTCTCTCTGCACATTGACTACTTTCACAGAGCATGCCCAGAAAAACTCTCCTATAGAAGTCAATGGGAGAGCTGATGTCAGTCTTAAAGCTCGTATGTGAATGATGCTGCTGTAAAGTAGCTCTATGATGTTGTTCGTTTCTAAAAGCAGTGATGGCAAGAATGCTGCCCCCATCATATTCATATACTATAGGACGAGATGAATTGTGGAAATCTACAATCGGAAAATAAAAACTGCAATGAAGAAAAAGAATATGTGTCCGTGTTTTGTTTTAATAAGTAAAAAAAATAATATTGGTGACGGATTTACTTTAATTTGTTTGAAAACAATGGTCAACCCTTTAAATTTTTTGTTCTCCAAAACTTGTTTTTCTTCTTTTTCTTCTTTTAAGGGTATGATCAACGGTGCTTTCATTGCGGCTCGGTACAGTACCGCGCCCATCAGTACTTCAGTGTGTCTTTAGGAGCTCAGAGGCGCGGTGGAAACCGGAAGCCCACGCCCTTAGACAGTCATTACTCGTGGAACGTATTCGCCCGGCAAGTAATGGACATGTCACTTATATCCCGCACGTACAATACGATCGTATTATTTTACAAAGCGGGTGGAGAGGGAGGCGAAATCCATAGTTTCTCTATGTGAACTATGGTGATTACCGTAATTTGGCGGCGCATCTCGCATCGTATTAGAGCGCACAATACGCGGCGAAATGTGCGCTGAAAATACCAACGATGGTTGTGACATAGCCTTTGGCACATAAACTGTTGTAAAATATATAATAAAACCTGGAAAAAAATTCAGGTTTTCTACAAACTTCTTGGGGTACTAAAAAAAATACTTGGTTGATATTTTAGATCGTGATTTGGTTTTGGTATAAATCATCTGGATCTTGCGATATAATTATTTGAATTTTTTTCTAAGTTGCCTACTTGGTAAACAGTTGACATTTTTGATGCTTGTTGATATTCATGCTGTTTGATGTGATTAAATGCCCTTGATTATTTATGTCAAAAAAGGGGTGAAGCTGCAACTATCTAAACTTTCTGTGGTGTTGATTTCTGCATTTATGCAATTGAAAATGAGGAGGTAAACTTTCCTTAAATGAAGAACCTTTACTCTCAGCGACCCTAACCACACAAACACATGCATAAGCATGTATCACAGGGGCATCATCACCCTGCAGCAGAAACTACAAAAGTATAACCATTTTATTTTTACTCTTCACACTATATAAAATGAAGAGAAGGTTCAACGCTGCCAAATATTGGCAGCACCCCAAAGGTGTTGGTTTAACCATTACCCACATGGACCTCAATGGCCCACTTTTTTATTTGTTTCAACTTTCTGTTTTCAAAACGGTTAGGAAAATAAAAGGTATAATCTTTAACCAAGTTTCTCCTGTATTGTTTTACATTACATTGATACAGATTGCACAAGTCCCAATGCTTATTGGGAGGGTAGGTTCGTGAACAGCCATGTGGCCCTCGAAAACCCCTGTGGGGAAAACATTTGCAGGACGATGCCTTTATGTTGAGTGATTGTTATATATTTTATTTCATTATAATTCACATATTTTACATTACAGCTTTATTTTTTAGGTGTTTAGGCTTTGCATTTTCCTCAATTTCTTTTGGATCAAAATCAAATTAGGGGTGGTATGATGGACCCATGTTTTTTTTTGTTTTTTGCAACCATATCTATGATTACTTTAAGTTTCTTTTTTCTTAATTGGGTATTATTGAAAAAAAGCAGGGTTTTATCTACTTTTCGTAGTAAGTTTGGCTTTAACAAATGCAAAGGAACCTCTCCTACCCTCATGACTCCATTATGAACTTGTCCTAAAAAAAGATAGTCTATGCTTTTGACTCATACAGTTAGATGGGAACGATGTCACATTGCCCCCCCCTTGTTATATAGTCTGTGGGTGAATGTTATAGTGACGGAGATAGCTGAGCTGATTGATATACAGTTGTTTTGTAGGGAAAGGTTTTGTAGAATTTGTATTTTAGTTGCTTAATCTTATGCTTATTCTGGGTTGAGGAGTCCAGTGGGCAGTCTTTTCACTGACTGACCGCCTTCTCTTTATATCAGTTTACATACAGGAGATGGCTTCAATCACTGACAACACTGCCTACAGGACTCCTTAACCACAGTAAGCAGGTGGCTTAATGAGAAACCTGTCACATTAGTTTTTGCCCCTGGGCTTGAGGGAAGAACAAGGTAGTGTCCGACCTGCTATTTTCAGTGCTGTGTCCCTTATTCTGTAAGTTGCTGTAGTTTTCGTGTTTTTAAATGCTCAAATCCTGCAGTTTTCAGCCAGATAGAGTCATTCGAAGAGTCCTTTAGTGTGAACAGTTTTTTTCAAACCCGGCCCAATTGGAGGCTAGCCACTGCCAACTCAACTGACAAATACTGATGTACTTTGAATAGATAGAAACAGTGGAATAACTACAGTGGGCGAGAAGCTAGCCTTTGGTTGGGTGGAGCTAACACCTGTCTCATGATTAAGGGATGTTGAGGGGTGGTAAAATGTCTCGAAACTGCTTAAATCTACTGGAATTAAGGGACACAGCGCTGGGAACTAGCAGGTCTGACAACTAGCTTGTGCTGTCCTCAGCTAAAGGGACAAGGCTTCATCTATGTGATGGTTCCCTTTTAAATGAATAATATACTTCAAGTTCTTCTGAATCGTTCCCTAACAAAAACTATATATCAATCAGGCTATTCCTGATCTATATCACAGCACAACAGACGATAAGTAGCATGATCAATGTAAAAGTTCCCTTTAAGCAACACTTACTCTCCTCATTCTTATTCAAGAATGAGTGGTGGTGCCACATGGCTCAAGTATGGGTCTCTTTTATTTAATGTATGAATGATATTAGTGGATGGGATCCAATAGCACGGTTTCTATTTTTGCTGTTTTGCGCGCGCGCGCGCGCTATCAGAGCATCTTAGTTATGAGGAGAGGTTAAGTAGAATATTGACCTTATTTAGCCTTGAGAAGAGACGGATCCGGGGGGGACATTGTATTAATTTATATAAATATTTAAATGGTTTCCATACAAAAAAGTATGTGGAAAATTATTTTTTATTATATGTAAAGCCCTCTCCAAAGGGACTCAGAGGAGGGAAAAGCAATTATTCATTGTGCAGAACTGTAAATCTGTGGATTAAGCTGCCTGTGGAGCCTGGTCATCTGCTTGATAAACTGTTGGAGTTTCAAGAAAGGCTTAGCTTCTACCTGAAACTAAAGAATATTTTAATGCTTATGTAGCATGAAAAATTCTGGATCCTGTCTGGTGGAGGCTCTGGGGTCAAGAGAGAGATAGGGTCTCCCTGGATGCTAGTGTTGGTTCTTGCCTTGTGGGTCTTGGGCATAACATGAGTGGGGAGGCTGGGCTTAAAGAGAACCGTCACATAGATTATGTCCCCCTTGCTCGAAGAGCAGAGAACAAGCTAGTGTCAGACCTGCTGTTTCAGCGCTGTGTCCTTTATATGTAAGATGTTGTAGTTGTTAATGTTTTTAATGCTCAAAATCTGCTAGTTTTCAGCCCTGGATGAGTCTTAAAAGAAGTCAGTTTTTTTCCAAAACCCCGCCCAACTGAGGCTTATCCCGCCATCTCAAATGATAAACCTCTTTATTTGAAATAGGTAGAATAACATGTGAATAACTCATGTGGTGAGACGCTAGCCTTTGAGTGGGCGGGGCTTTAGCACCTACTCATGAATGAAGATTTGAAGGGTAAATGCTCTAAAAATACAGACATCTTACAGTAATAAGGGACACAGTGTGCTGGGCGAACACAGGTCTGCTCTAGCTTGTGCTGCCCTTCAGCAAGGGGGGCATAATCTTCTGTGCAGTTTCCCTTTTAACATCCTTGCTTCCCTCCTTCCACCCCCACACTTTGTTCACCACCCTTGGTTGAACTTGATGGACATATGTCTTTTTTCAACCGTTCTAACTATGCAACTATTGATGTAGTTGTACTAACTTCTGGTACAAGATGCGTTGGGCAATTAACTACTTTTTAGAAAACAATATTCAGGAGTTGTAATGGCTCATTAATCTATCGTCCAATTACACATTGTGATGTCGTAATCAAGGAAACAACTTGCTTCTATACAAATCAATTTCCCGCTAATTATAATATTTTATAGTTGTAGTTTAAATTGGTGGCTCAATGTTGTCTGTATTATGGTGATACCAGTGAGGATGCTTGTGTTTCTGTACATTTTACCATTCTCTTTAGAGAACCACTACCTACGCCTCTGCATCTACAATGAAGGTAAACTTCAATTCTATGAGTTTTTTTCTTCTTAAATTCAATTTACTATCTCCTTTCTGATTCAGATCATTTTTTTCCTAAATTGGGTAATGAGCAAAGATGATTGGAAATCATTAATTGAAAGATTGGCTTTTAATTAACACGTTGTAGATTGCATCCTTAATGTCAGTAGGGAACAATGCATTTATGTAGAAAACATAAAGTCCTTAACAGGAACATTTCTACCTAATAAATCTTTCTATTATTACCCAAGGGAAGAATTAATGATCCATGTAATGTAACCTGCAGCAATAGAGTGCCATAGATGTTTCCCTTAGATTTTGCATTGCGTTATAGAACACTGTTAAAGTTGGTAAGAAACTACTGACAGCCCCATGACATGTACGCACACTAAACAAGTAATTGCTGACCTAGCCAAATTGTATGCTGACTAGCCACTTACTTAGGAGAACAGTGGCAGAAATGCCCTAAACTGGTTTCCATGGGTGCATGACAGTACTCAAACCCAAAGTCCAATGTTTTTGGTTGCTCAGTCTTTTAAGGGATTGTACATATACTTACCTTCTCAATTGGACGTCAATTTACGGTGCGTTCATTATGGGGTTTTGCCACAATGTAATGTTGAACGTTGGGATCTCCAAAATGGGTATTTATTACCACTTTTCAAAATAAGGCAAGTCTCACCGTAGCTTACATAGTTTCAACTTACCATACGATCCCCTGTTTACAAACGGAGACTTTTGGGGTCCGTGGCTGATATTCAACACCGAGTCACGCCCCATTGATAACAAGTGCCAGCATTGCCACGCTTGTACATGTGATACAGAACATTAGGTGAAATCTTCTTAAAAATGGGCACAGACAGCTAAACAACATGTTAAAACTTTTCCCTGTACTATCCAAAAAGAAACATTTTTTTTTTTTTTTTGCGTGGAATTACATTTATTATTTTATTCATACCTGTTCCGACTTACTTACAATACAATTTCAAACTTAAAGACTCAAACCTACAGTCCCTATCGCGTTTCGTAATACCTGGGGACTGACTGTATATTTGTGATTACAATAAATTGCAGCCTGAGGTGAGCATACATGGCTGCACTTGACTGCCCTTTGTTACTTAAAAGCTTCTATTAGTACGACCTGACATGAGCTGGGCGGGCGGCTTGCGCAGGAAAATTCTATCTGATGAAAGGGAGGTGAAGAAGCTTTCAAGGCACCCGGGGTAGAAAATCATGTTGTCTTTTAGTATACAGAATCCACTAGTTGTAGGTGTGATTATCTGAGTAGTAGATCCCTGCCTTTTATCTGATGACAGGGAACATGACAGAAGCTTCAAGCTGCTTGTGGTAGAAAAGGTATTGTTGTCTTTATGTAATACAGAATTCCCTCACTTGTTGTAGTTGATTATTTGAGGTGGAAACATTTCACACGATCCCTTATGCATGGCTCTGTGCTCTGGCTGTGTCTTTACGTCTTTTAGCTCAGCATTGGCTTGTTTACAATTGCTCTTTTAGCAGATAAGGCCGTCAGGCAAAACCCTTTTAAGCAGTTGCTAAATTGCGGAATCTGATGGTTTTTATCGCTCTTTTGAATGTTTTAGGGGACGTTCTTTCCGCATTTTGCAGATCCACCTGTCCCCCTATAACCTACTTGAATAGCACACCTTTCCCCAAAAAACGGGCGGAACATTGTCCATGTTCTGAGTTTTTGGAACACCAACGGTGTGAAAATACGCCCAGTAGAAAAACGCGCAGTGTATACTATGGGCTGGATTTTCTCGTAAAGTCTATGGGGAGTTGGTTGACAGTCGGTTTTCAAAATCCGAAAAAAAACCAGCTGAAAATACAGATGAAAGCCCATTGCCGTGTGGACTACACATAGATGTTGGAAAGTCTGCTGAGCTGATGGAACGGTTTTTGTTGTATTCTGGTAAGTTCTGGGGTGTTTGAGGCTGAGAGATAAATTAAGACCATGGTGGGAGTAAAAATGGGTTAAGTAGTGTTACTCAAGGACAAGGAAAAAGCACAGTTGTGTGTAAGGGGCATGCTGTGTGGGTTCTCAGTTGTAAAGTGATTGGTGTTGTAGCAGACGGGTTGACTGCCTGATTTTTGTAATGTGAACCCGGTTGGCTCAGTCCTGTGCTGTAGTGGAACTTTACCAGGTGTGGGAGGAGAGGCAGAGGGGTGTTTGTGTTGTAATGTTGATGTGTACGTTTATTCAACTTTTCAAGTCTGGGGAAACCCTTGTGAGAGATCGGAGCAAAATAAGTAAATGATTGTCAAATAATTAATCTCTCTATAGACCTCTCACAGACATGGAAATTTCAGCGTTGGCTTAGGGGCTTAACTTGTGTACCGTTGGTTAAGGTTTTAATGCCGTTGAGTGGGTTAAGGACTTTACATTTATTTGTGAGACTGTTTAAAGTGGCAATAAGGTTCTTTAAAAATCAGGACTCAGTGAGGCGGAATCTTGGGTTATAGAGATGACTGATCTTTCTGATGCTTGGATACTGGCAAGGTTTATCTGAGGTTAGAAGGGTTTTATACCGCTCTCGCGCTCTCGACTATAGAAATGTGTTACGCATGCCCCCTCCTATGTCTAGTCCATGAGATAGATATGTTTTTGAAGCTGGTTAGCCAGGATGTGGTGAAAATGGCATACCGAGCCATATTCTATCTCAAAAGACAATTACTTGCTTTGAAAAATCTAGAGGAAATGATTGGACAGTATTATCTGTAAACCATTCTGCTAAGGGTGGGCTGCAATTTGGGTAGTACTGGGGACCATTCTGGATACTTGATTATGTGTAAAAAATCTTGAATGATCGGTCATGTTATGCATATACTAGAAGTGACCATACATCTAGATTTTGGCCAGCAAACTTGAGTCATTTTCTGGTACATGCATGGGATAAGGGATGATTTCGAGTGAATGAGAGTCAATCATGGTCCAAAACATTCCAGTGGTTACTTGTTTGTACGCAGCCTAACCTTAGATCATAAAGGGATGTCCCCTTTATAGGGATAGACCATTGTATCTGGCGTGTTGGACTTGCTTTGTCCCAGAATGTCAGCATATAATTTGATAATATCTTAAAGGAGTTTGTATATGTCATTACCGTCATTTATAAATGGCTTACCCTGTTTTATTAAGGAGATTGGACGGCCCCTCCTGGGTACCAGTTGAGACCAATACAAAATTGGCTTCCATTGTTATGAAAGCTTTATATATGTAACATCCCTCAAAGTTGGCTTTTGTGCAGTTGTGTGTACATTTTTTGGCCATGAGAGAATACAATAATAGGGAACAATAGTGATTTTGTCATACAGATACTTCAATTTAGTCATTGAACACAATTTTCTTCATCTTTAATGGTAGATCCTTCCACCAGCTCATGGGTTTACAGCAATGGGGAGGCCCTTGTGCTCCCTCATACGAAATTTATTCCTGGGCCTGGTGGGAGGCTACCAGGGTGTTCATAGATCAGTAACCTACCACCATAGGGTAAACCATATCGTTTTGGGGTAGAGTACATTAGACGATATCCTGATTTTGTGGAATGGGACATACTGAGGCATTTCTAACATATTTGTGGATTCATTAAATACTAATGACATTGGTAGGAATATTTACTTCAACTATTGGATGATGCTTGTCTTCTTTTTTGGATCTTTAATTCTTCTGGATAAATCGTGGTAAGACTGCACACAAAATACCTTCCGTAAACGACCGCAACATTAACACTTCTCGGTGGGAAGGGAAAGCTATCATCCCAGCATCCCTTAATGAGGGGTTATACCTATAGGACAGTATTCTTCGTGTACGGAGAAATTGTTCGAGAATGGGGGGGGGGGGAATTACCTATTCAAGTGCAGAAGATCTTATAGGATCAGGCTACTCGGGATCGGGGCTCTACACCCTGAGAGAATTATAGAGAAGGGTTTGTGAATGCCTTGTATTGATTGATCTGTTTTAATTAAAACTGTAGTGAATAGGTCTATTGGACCTTTAAATCAGATAATACCATGCGGGATGTGACTATTTTTGATCAGGGACATGAACGGGCAACGGAGATTGTTCAGTAAATTATTGGGAAATCCTCTAGACGGTATCTCCGAATCTAGATGATGTTTAATACTGATGCCCCCCAAAATTACACTTTCAGGGGAAGGGGTCGGTATTAGGGATAGGCTAGTTCAACAGTCTATATAAAAACCCCCCCAGACCGAAAAAGGCATGGGTACTTGGTTAGATCGGCAACCAATTGGGTATTACTTTTAGGTGTGGGGACAATTGTGGGCTGTGGCCTGTCATATATAGATCAGTCAAATCCTGTAATGATTCAAAACAGGTCGTTTATTTTTTCAAAGAGAGATTTTTCCAATTTAAAAATGAAGCTGGTCATCTTATTATGTGTATTTAGAAGGAGGCTTAGGAAAACATTTAGGGGGATATTAGGACATAGGAGGGTTACCCATATAGGCTTCGATTGTCTGTGGAGTATCACAATTATCGTTCCCAAGTCTTAAGTTCACATGTCATGAGGTTGTAAAAAACACCTAGTGGCGGTTGATGGGATACCAGACTGTTGAAAAAAGAAAGGATGGATTTTCCGATTACATACTATTGTCTAATGGCCTCTATGAGAATCTTCATTTGGCTGTTTTCTATTAAATATCAAGCTTCCTAACTTATATATATCATGTGATAAACTCAACTTCATTAATTTGATCCTTTTCTTGGGATCTTGTGGTTCTATGTTATTCAGCCTTTGATTATCATACCACTTTTTGGTATATTCTTATAAATCAGTGTATAGTATGCGTGGTATCTTTATTCTCTCCTTTAATATTATTTTTAGTGTATAAACCTCAGGCAACCATCTGCTCTTTAGAACTGTTTTTTATATTATCTAAAATCTCCATATGGAATAGTCTGTAGTCCTTGAGGCTACAATGGTTTTGTTTATTTGATTATTGGAGCATTCTTTTATACCTCGTATTAAATATACTGGTATGCACCTTAGCCTATTTATATCCGTTTTGCAAAGTTTCAACTATGTGGTGTGTTTTTTTACGTACTTGGCGCGGTCTTGTTTTTACTGCGCCTTATAGGTGCTTATTATCTTGGGGCGGTGAGGCGCGTGGTGCTCTAAGCGTCAAGGAGTCTCTATCGCGCTCCGACTCCGAGGCCCTTCTTCCCGCTCCTCTTCTTCTGCCATTTTGCCGCACTGTGAAAAACTCGGTGTTCGGCCGTCTACGAATCCAGTTTGGCGCATGCGTGGGGTCGGGTGTCATCCATGTATTCTTGTGATAGGTAAGCTTAAACACCTGCTTGATTCCTATTGGTATTGCAGGATGGTTGGGAGGAGTTTGGAGTATATATAAAGCGCATACTTTGTCACTTTCTTTTTTTGGCGGCCTCATATGCATCATTGGGACTGATTGAGCTGTCTTCTTCTAGCATCCCATTGATGAAAACACCGAAAACATGGGTTCATCTGAAAGTTGTCGGGATTGCTATACTATTTGGTCTGTATTCAATATGGAAAGTTATTGTATATATATTCATTGTTTAAGATCATCTGTATGGGAAGGGATATATATATATTTTTTAGGGTGAGACGTCGATAGGTGGGGTCGTCCTTTTCGGGACGGGGGGGTTGCTCTGCCTTGATTGGGTTTGGGTCTTAGTATTGTATTTATTATTATTTATATGGTCCATTTCTCTTAGAATTTTCTATCTCCTTATTCCTGGAAGGAAATTCTCAGTTTGTGTGAGTAGTTCATATAAGACCTGCAGAATTGTGAGTCTTTTTCTTACAATTTTAGTTGTTCTGTATACTTATTCCACATATACTTTGTTTTTTCAATTACATTGCTCCCTTACCAAATTTTGGCTATATTATACCTTGGTAGTTTTTTTATAATTGTTAAACTACTTCAGGTTTTGTGTTTAAGTATACAGAAATTCTATAGTTGGCTTGTTTTTGAGGCTTTGTGATATTTTTTATC
This sequence comes from Phyllomedusa bahiana, assembly GCA_025379985.1. Taxonomy (NCBI): domain Eukaryota; kingdom Metazoa; phylum Chordata; class Amphibia; order Anura; family Hylidae; genus Phyllomedusa; species Phyllomedusa bahiana. The sequence goes on along the minus strand of JAODAL010005381.1, from coordinate 21,322 downwards.
TTGGGTTTTTAATTATTCTATCTAATAAAGGTTAATTATTTTAAGGTACAAATTATTTTTGCTCTTTCTGTGAGACGGAACCCTTGTGATGTTAAAACTGGACTTGGTCACAAGCGGCTTGGCTAGGTTAAAGGTGCATGGCTAGAAAATTCACGCATAGAAGTCATTGTGTCAGCTCACTGTTCTACCAGGATCTGTGGTACATGTACCAGTGTCGGACTGGGGGGTCTGGTGCACAGGGGAATAGATATTGGAGGGGCCCACCGTACTGTACATGAACATATTACGAGCCTCTAGGACATAACGAGCCCTATTTACTCATAATACAGTGTTCAAATCTGAACTGTATTGTGTAGTAAATAGCAAGGGAGTCACACATTTGTCACGTCTAACATATTCATAGGACACAGGGCTAAGTAGCCCATCTCCATATCCACCTCCACCCACATACTATTTCCCCATCCACCCACATACAATATTCACCCCTCCACCCACATACAATATCCCCCTCCACCCACAAACAATATCACCTCACCCACATAAATTATCCCCTCCAACCTACATACATATCCCCTTCAACCCAAATAAATATCCCCCTCACCACGTTACATATCCCCCTCCTCCCACGTACAATATCCCCCATTCCACCGCCACGTACACTATCCCCTCCACCACGCTACAATTTCCCCCTACCACCCACATACAATATCCCCCATCTACCCACACATACAATGTCCCCCTCACACCACATACAATATCCCCTCCATGTTTCCCTTGGTCACGCCCCTCACCACCTTCTAAAATAAACACGCAGCAGAAATAAAAGTTAACTCCTATAACCAGGGTCAGGTTGTTCGCCCTCACTACTACAATCAGGGACACATGTAACTACCAAACACCACATATAGAGACCACATAGCGGTTCAAGGACACAGCTCAGGGTCAACATCACAATATAAAAAAGAAACAACTGATATGAGGGACTCACCGGAGACGTCCTATATGATGAGTCGTTCTTTCTCTTGAGTAGTTCTTTTACCTTTTCTTCTGCATCCGTTCCACACGCCATGATGACTCTGGTCCGGCCACAACTCATCCTGCAGAAAGACACACAAATATTGTAGAATCCTCAATTTTCCAGCATTTCTTTACCTATTCCCACTATGTACAATTCCTGGGGTAGAGAGAGCGGGTTTACAAGCCTTGTATCCTAAGGTGTTGGAGGTTGGGGAGAAGGCCCCAGGGTAAATAGATAGGCCCTATTTCGGTAGGAATGCCCCAGATGGATAAGTTGGTTAGTAGGCCAGCCCCAGGTTGGGTTGGTGGGTCCTAGCCATGGGAGGGTAGGTTAGATAGATAAGCAGGTAGATAAGCTGGCTACAGTTAGGAAAGTAGATTGGCTACCAGTTAGGGTTGGTGGACCCCTGTTGTGTTGCTGTAGTTTGGTGTTGGTGTGTACCATTAGTTAGGCTCGTAGGTAGGTGGTTTCCCCCAGTAAGGTAAGGCTGTAGTGTTTGGGTCCCCATTTATATAGGCTGGCAAGCAGTTTGGGAACCCCTTTAGGTGTATTACAGGAAGTTAGGGGTCTCCTTTAGGCTACCTATCCAGTTAGGGGTTCTCTTTTCGGTACTATACTGTTAGGGGTTCCTTTAGGGTAGTATACAGTAGTTAGGGGCATCCTTTAGGTTATTCACTATACAGGGGGTTAGGGGTCTACTTTTGGTAGGCTATACTGGTAGTTTAGGGGCCCCCTTTAGCTAGTGCTGCAGGAAGTAAGGGGCCCCCCCTTTTGCTACCTGTGTAGGAGTCAGGCCCCCTTATTCATTTAGGTTTAGCCAGGGACCCCCTTTGTAGTTAGGGCCACCCCTGTACGGGTAGGTCAGGGCCCCTTTGTAGTCAGGGCCCCCTTAGATTGTCCAGGGCCTCCCATGTATGGTAGAAAGGATCCCCCATGTAGTCAGGGCCCCACTGTAGATAGCCCAGGCCCCCATGTAGGGTGGTCAGGGCCCCCCTGAGGTAGTCAGGGCCCCCGTAGGTAGCCGAAGGAGCCTCCCCATTGTACAGAGGCCCCCCCCATGTAGGTAGCCAGGGCCCCCCATGTAGGTAGCCAGGTCACCACCTTGTAGTTAGGGGCCCCCTATAGGTTAGCACGGGCACCTATTGTAGCCAGGCCCCCTCCTTGTAGCCAGGGTCCACCCTAGTTGCCAGGGCCCTTTTGTAAGACTGGGCAGCCCTCTAGTAGTAAGGGGCCCCCTACATAGTAGTCAGGGCCCCCCCATGTAGCCAGGACCCACCCTGTAGCCAGGACCCCCCTTGTAGTCAGGGCCCCCCTATTGGTAGCCAGGGCCCCCATGTAGTCAGGGCCTCATTTGTAGAGAGGGCCCCCTATGTAGTAGCCAGGGCACCCATGTAGTTAGCCAGGGCCCCCCTTGTAGTCAGGGCCCCCTATGGTAGACCAGGGGGCCCTCTTGTAAGCCAGGGCCCCTTTGTGCAGGGCCCCCTTTTGTAGACAGGGGCCCCCTTTTGTAGTCAGGGCCCCTTTTGTAGTCAGGGCCCCCTTTTGTCAGTCAGGGCCCCCCTCTACGTAGTAGGGCCCCCCCTCTAGTAGTCAGGGACCCCTTGGTATGATAGTCATGGGCACCCCTTGTAGTCAGGGCCCCCTTGTAGCCAGGGCCCACTTGTAGCAGGCCCCCCCTCTCTAGTAGTCAGTGGGCCCCCTTTTGTAGCCATGCGCCCTCCCATGTAAGCGTTGCAAGGGACCCCACTTGTAGAAGGAACCCCCTAGTAGTTCGGGCCCCTTAGGTACGCCAGAAACCCTTGTAGTAGGGCTCCGCTGTAGATAGCCAGGGCACCTGTAGAGTTGCTGGGACCCCTATAGGGTAGCAGGGTGGCCCCCTTTGTAGAGAGGGGCCCACCATTAGGTAGCCTAGGGCCCACCATGTATGGTAGGCCAGGGCCCCCTCTCAGATAGTTTCAGGGTTCCCCCCTAGTATCCAGGGACCACCTTTTTGTAGCCAGGGCCCCCTTTTTGTAGCAAGGGCCCCCTGTTTGTAGACAGGGCACCCACCCTTGTAGCCAGGCCCCCCTCTAGTAGTGGGTTGCCCGCCCTTGTAGTCACGGGCCCCCTCTTTTTGTAAGCAGGGACCCCTTTTTGTAGCCCAGGCCCCCCTAGTAGTTCAGGGCCCCCCTTTTTCGTAGCCAGAGGCCCCCTTTTTGTAGACATGGCCCCTAGTAGTCAGGGCCCCACTTTTTTTGTCAGCCAGGGCCCCCCTAGTAGTCAGGGGTCCCCCCCTTTTTGTAGCCAGGCCCCCATAGTAGTCAGCTGACACTGTGGTAGTTTAAAAAAAATATAAACAACAATCAGTCACTTACCTGGCTTCGGAGCTCCTGCTCCGGCCGTCCGATGGCTCCGTCTGCAGCCCTTGCATAGGCGGCGCGTGAGAAGTGACGCACCGCGACGACTACAGTCATGCAGTAGGGGCCGGCGCCCGGCAGGCTGATGGCTTACACCTTCAGCCTGCGGGGAGATAAGCGGAGCGCCAGCGCCAGTGGCGCTGTGCTCCGCTGACACGCGCAGCCGGGAGTCGGGGGGGAATTAGTCACCGGCTTACCGGGACCGGTCTAACTGGGCGCTGGGACGCAGGCCCCGGGCCGTTCCAGGGACCGGATGCGCGGCGGGCACGGGGAGCGACGGGCACTGCCTCCGGGGCCCACCCAGCTGGTGGGGGGGCCCACGGGGGATTCCCCGGATCCCCACGGCGGCCCAGTCCGAGCTGTACGTGTAGGTGTGCAGTAATGCATATTCTCTAAATGCTGTTAAAAAAAAGCCTCTAGGCAGAGATGGGTTGTCTGGAAAAATCATTTATGGAAAACTGGGTTAAGAAATTAGAAATGTATAACAGCCATAACATGATTTTTTTATCAAGGATATCTAGTTTATACTCGTAAAATAATTATTGGTGTGATACTTTACCTTTAAGAAAACTTCCACAACTTTTAAAAGCAGCCTTCAGGGTGAGATTTTGAGTTGTGGTTTACTAAACCCCAAATATTTGCATAAGCTTATGCCCACCCACCCCTTTTACATAAAAGACACTACCCTTCTTATCTTTATGGATAAACTATTTAAAGCCCTGATGGATAAAAAATGATGGACTATCCTACGTCTAGGAAAGCTGGGTTAAGGGAAATGTGAAGTGAAAATGTGTTGCAATCAATGCTTCCAGAAACGTATCACAAATTTTGGTAAGTATTTGAGATACGTTTCTGACTGCGAAAACATATCCCTACATGGTTTCTATTGCCTTATAAACGCGTTTAAACGATCAAGAATTGACCTGTTAAATTCTTTGTATCATACGTTTAACACAATGCAAAAACGTAGTTAAAGCACCATATCGTGTCTGAACAACAACATGTATTTTACTTTGGAATTCTAGTTTATCACAATTGATCATTGTTTAAAGTATAGCGAGGTTCTTTTGGAAAGTATTGCGTACCCAAATAAGTATGTAAACAAACGCGTGTGAACATAAGCCAAACACCAGATCAATCCGCTTTTTCTCAAGAGCAGCCGGAGCTAGACACAGCCATCTGGACCAAGTGACATCAGGGCAGAGGTCTCATGATGCTTCACCCTGGCGCTACTGCTTTATGAAAAGGCTGCCTGTTGACACTGCTCGGTTCTTCTTCAAGATCTTCCCTTTGTGTTGAAAATATCCCAGACTGATGCATACTAAATGTTTTCTTGGACTCTGTTGATAAAACATTTACCCACAGAACTTGATATCAGTTATGATGTTATTATATAGGGAGGAATCCAGCTCATTCTCATAAAAAATAGCTTATTTTGGAAGTAGAAGGAAAATCCAGAGAGGAAAAGACCTAAGATCAGAGTCCTTATGTGTTTCAGTTCTAAAGATGGCCCCTTACTCCCAGCATTAATGACAACTTAATCATGAGATTTCCTTATCTATAAACAAGTACAACATGGATGGATAACTGGAATTTTCTTTATATTTGCAGGTAAGTACGAAATGGATTCAGTGATCAGAAAAAAAACATAAAAATATGTCTCAACAATGAAAAATAAATCTTGTTACTGTTTTCATGTGGTGATATGCACACCAAGTGTGAAACTCCAGTAGGTTTCTATACTAAAGGGGTTTTGCCACGAAGTTATAATTGACGTGGGAAGTTTGAAAACTTTATAATATAAAACATTTCTCTCCTATTCACTTCATTATTGAAAAATTCCTGCACCGTTTTTGTGTTGCTGCTCTTTAGTGATCCTTTGTTTCAGTCATCTCCAGGGGATACGAACAGAGGCTGGAGAGCTCTCTCCTCAGTCTGTTCACCATGACTCAGCTGACCTCTCCTCTCAGGCAGCTACTGCGTCGTTCAAACCCACAAGGTGCTGTAACTCTACTCCTGCCCTCTGTACTCCTTAAGTCAATAAATCAAACTAGTGACAACCAATAAAAAAAAAAGACAAACCTCAATCAGGTCTGTGCATTGAGAGAGGAATAAAAATCCACAGAGTTTGAACAAGGACCCTTGTGCTGTGAAGCAAAAAAATTTACTCTGAGCTACAGTGTAGCTAATCGTACGCTAGATTTCTCTATTACACTAAAACAGACCATAATTCTTTGACTAAATAGAGTGGAAAAGCCTGGTGAATGTCATCTGCATGGGTCACATGATCTGCAATTCATAACAAATCTCACACGCCCCTTCTGAGCAACACAGAATGAAGCAGCGGTGGATGGCAGGATGGTTGAAATGAGATAGTGAAAATACCCTTTAGTTTCCTTCAGTAATCGCCTCCATGGAAAAGGGGCTGTAACACGTTTGTCACTCATGAAACCTTTTAATGAAAGCGTTTTCCCTCCATGTCCCTCTACAAAATGGAGGGGATAGCCAACAACATTTCTCCTGTTATGATGGGTACATATACAATAAAAATTTTGGAATCCTGTAGGTTTTATCCTTGTGCGGTGTATTCACATACTGTAGATTGCATCAGTATAGACCAAAAGTATAGACCTAAAATAGACTACTGTGCAGGATTATAACAAATTTTATCCTCCACAGAACTTGAGAATTTTACCCATGTTACCTTCAGTCACAGATCTCACTCAGGAATATGCTCACACAGGAAACCAGCTTGCTCAACTTCCATTTCTAGCCAGCCTTATGGTGATAAGGTAGCCACTCTTCAGCAGTGAGTCATGCCTCACAAAGGCCTCTTTTTTATTCTGTTCACACCTTGGTCAGGCCTCTAGACCATTTCTTCCAAGGGGCTTAAGCATCAAATGATTTGGGCAGCTGAAACGGGTGGGAAAGGTTCCATACGTCACCAAAAACACCCCACGATTTCATATTTGTAAATACCCAAAGTGATCCATCTCGCATAGCGGTCACTCTCTCATTGTAGGACCAAACAGAGCAGGGAGATAACGGGGTGGGGAGGAAAATGTAAAAGGAACAGAAGCAGTGACCACAAGTTTGGCTACCAGGGTAGAATGGGACAATCGGTTCTTATGGTACCAGGGCCCTACGATTATGATTTCATTTCAGTGTTAGAGATAGAGACTGCTTAGTCTGGGAAGGGGGAGAATGTTAAGCCCTTCATGGGGTGGTGAAGGGGCGGGAAGGTGGGGATGTCCCTGTACTAGATAAAAGTGAGGTTTCCCAGGAGCCCAGTGTGGACTTATTGGAATGGGGAATATGCTGCATGTATATCAGGAGGATCCAGATAGGACCTAATCACCCCATATGTGTCTGCACAAGCTAAACTCAGAGTGACTTGACTTTCTTGGCTGACTTCATTTGTTTGTATTCATACACCTATGGGGCTGTTTTACAATAGCGTTCTTACTTTTTTTTTGACAGTGTAAAGTTAGACTAGACAGTTTTATAAATGCGCCACACTTTATCATTGAGTTGATATTAATTGGTGCAGGTTAGTATCTGTCTAGTCTAACTTGTACCACATTAATTTGTCTTACTTTCACACCAGAACACGCGACAAATTCGGGGTGATTTTTTGGTCGTACTTAAGCCAACGCCACTTTCACGCCAAAACCACGCCGCCATTTTTTACGATGGCCACGCCCCTCCTTTTTGTCGCGACGATTTGCCTGAAGCGTCTGAAACTGTTAAAACAATAGTAAATGTGGCGATAAAGCTGGTTTCTGGTTGCAATTGGAGCCAGAATTATCTGCGCCAACTGTCTTTTGTTTAAATCTTGCCCCTCATATGTATTTTCCCTTTATGACCAGTATATGTATAGCTGTATCACCCACATCTCGCATCGACCTATTCTATGTCACAAGGGTAGGACTCCGCGCATGTGATTAAATATATAAAATTTGATCCTGAGCTGCTTCCTTTATTCTTCACTAACCACGGTCAGTGTGGTTCTCATAGTCTCATAATATTACACTGACTCCTTATCATTTGGGGTCAACGATTGTAGCGCTTCTTACAATCTTTTTGATTTATGTTAATTTCATAATGATTGTAACTACACTTCACAGGAAATTTGGAGGGTAAAGAAGGCATTCGCTTTTCTAGAAACTTAATCTAAAGATGTCTGGTCTACAGGTAATGTGGTTAACTACCTTCGCTCGCAGCATACCTGGGGGGGACTGGAAATTCTATCCTCAAGGCACAACAGTTGTCATTGCACCAATACCTTCGCTGATACAAATTTGGCGTAGTATGTAAAGAATTAAAAGAATCTGTACTCTACAGGGTAATTTATAACAGTGTTGAATAAATAGTGGACTACTAGATTTAAAAAATCGGGGATATTCACTGAACCCTTAAGTATAATCTAAAAAAAAATCAAAACTAAAACTCAACATTCAGTACTTCAGAATTACAGAAAGAACGAGCTAATGAAAAAACTCTAATGGTAACGCATTACATTTACCATAAATATAGCTACAATTTTAAGGAGATCAATATCATTTTTTTGCGCAAATTAACATATTGCGTCAAGCCCTGTCCGTAGCAAAACATTGACCAAGGGGTTCATTGTGTTCCCATGAAGAAGGAATAATATAACTATCTGGTTATATCATTTAACACAAAGTTCTTTATGTGAGAAAAAAACGGGGAAAACATGGTTGGCCCAAAAGGCTTTTTCCAATGCAGGTAAGGCCCATCTCGATGCAAATATATGCAAGTGGTGCAAATAAAACAAAAAACTTTTGTGATTGCACATGACTGTCAAGCAGTTACCCCATAAAAAAGTTTCTACTCTCTGTACTAGTACTCGTAAAATTTTGTGGGTGTGTAGTAATTGAGTGTGCCATTTGCAAATAATAAATATGTTGGATGCCACAATGCGGAAAATTTTATAGTCAGTATTAGCTGAAACTTATTAGCAATATTAAAAAATGCCCAGACACAAGGTTGTCGGTGCGGCCAGGCACTTTCAAGAACTCTCTACACAAAGGAGAAACTGAATGGGTTAACATGCTATTGCCATTGAAATTGTGGACTCCACCAAACAGTGGTGGGGTCTGGCCTCAATGAGGTTGAGGCTAAGTGAGGCATACTGGACTCTTAAATTTGTGATACTTGATTTCCGGTAGGTCGCTAAACTATATGAACGGATTTAACTTATATTTATTAGTGCTTTCTATTACTTTCATATAAAGGTTATATTAATCACCTTGGCCGGTCTGCCTCTGGTTTGGCCTCTCCTCTCAGAGCATTCACGTCATGATTGGTCTACTCATGAAAGGCACTGCATTTGTGATAGTTTTAATGTTTTAATTAAGTGAAGCATTAGTAGCAGAGACCAGACCTGTGAACAAGAGCTGTAATGCTCGAAAACGCGTCAGTTATATAAGGCTGCCTTGTATGCTGTTGCGTGCTGTATTTAACTTTTTTCTACAATAAAGCTGCTCGTTTTCACACGGAAAGCACTTGGTGATGTTTGACAGGCAATGTGTATAGATAACAAACAGATTCACGAGAGGAGATAGTCACAAGCTCCCCCTATTCACCTCCTACAGTGACTTCTTCCAGGTCACAGAGCATGAGCTTAGATAGAAAATCTTTCTCCTATATGTAATCAAATGGGGGACAGAGTCTGTTATTTAGGTTCTATGTGCAGAGAAGCGCTTGATTTGTATAAAGCATCTCTTGATTGCTGTTTAAAGCACAGTGACAGGTAAGAATGCTGTCCACACAATCATATATAGCGAAGCCGCATAGAGGAAATCTACATCAGAAAATAAAAATGGATAAGTAAGAGAAGACCTATGGATCAGGGCTGATTTAATAAGCAAAAAAAATTTTTCTCTTTCTTTAGTCTACCAATAGAATGAGAAAAATGCGGTTTAATTCTATTTTTTATTACCCTGTGGCTTCATCCTTAAAATACTGTGTATACGTTAAAGGAACTGGGACGTGCTTTAACATCATCTCTCCGATGGGAATATTTATAATATGTGTCTCTAGAATTAGGCAGTGAATAACCCATGCAAAATAGTATTTATAGTATTTTCCTTTCATATATGTTTGTGTACTGATTTACCATGATCATCAAATTCAACAAGAGTAGACACTAAATATTGAACTGAAGTGTTAAAAATATTAAAGATGTGTCACATAGGATTTGTCATTTAGGTATTGATTGAACAGAGGAATGGGACTGTATATCTACCATCCATACAAACAGGAGGTCATCAAATGTTTTGGACCATTTAAACCCGCACACAGGAAAAAAAAATTTGGGGAAGGATAAAAAAAAAACCCAATTAGTCATCCACCGGCCACAAAACATTGGCTAGGGGATGGAGAAAAATTTAAGCCCATAGACTCTCCTTTAAAACGTATAAAAAATTTGATCCCTTTTGAAAAAAAAAAAATTTTTAAACAGTTTAGATTTAAAACGAATACTTTTGAAAACCTCCCAAGGGCGTGAAAGGGAAAATTTTTGATGGCCCCAAATGTATACGGCCCTGTCTGATACCAAAAACGAACGCAATCCAATTAAAGAAAAAATATGTGGGAAATACTGAAACAGTGACCCAAAAACTTGAATTGCCACGGGAAATTTAAAAAAGGACAAAAAAATTTCCCGGTGAAAATGTTTTCAAATACCCCAGAATTTTAACAAGGGGCTGGAAAAGGGATTAAGAAAAATTTATCGGATATTCCCCCATCATAACAGGAGAAATTTTTTTGGCTGGGGCCCCCTCCATTTTGGGGGGGGGGACAGGAAAATAAAAGGGCCCACATTAAAAATTTTCGGGGAAACGAACTTTTTACGGGTCCTTACCTGGGGGGAAATTACTAAGGAAACGTTACCCCAGGGCAAGACCCCTCGAACATGATTTTGAAAAAGAAAACGTAATGTTTTTTTTGCTTTAAACCAGGCATTTTTTATTTTTTTGGGTTATCACGTGATCCTTTTTTGTGTTTTCTTTTTGATACAAAGGAAAAATCCGAGATTTTTTGGAATTACCCCAAAAGGGGTTTTTATTTTTGCACCTGAAACGCGTAGCGACTTTTCCAAAGTCGTTCGGGTTTTTTATATTTCCCCAAAATAAAGAAGCTTTTTTTCCTTATGGGGATAACTGAAATTCCCCCCAAATTTTCTACATTTTGGGTTTCATTGTTACCAACACGCCCCAGGGCGCCATCCCCAACTTCATTACAGAAATTGAGCGAGGGATTTGGGTTTGCTCAAAATAAAAAAACCCACTCAAGTTGAAAAAAAATTTTAATCCCCGTCTAAAAAGTTTTTATTAATAAATTTGATCCCGTTAAACCCCCTTTTAAGTACTTGAGAAACTGTTTGATTATCTAAAATACATGGGGTTTAGAATTTTTTCAAATGGGCACCAGTACTTTTTGACTACTAAGGGAATTTCAAATTTAAAATTAGTATTATTGGTTTAAAAAATAACTTTAAAATTATTTTACCCCGGGAATCATTAAAAAAGGGAATTTTTCCCAGCAAAAATTATCATGGTAGCTTTTAAAATTTTTTTAAATTACAAAAATTGGGGAAACAATTTTTTTTTGGGAAAATTTGGTTTTTTGGGTTTGTTTTTTTTTTTTTTTTATTTTAAACATTATATTAACTTTTTTTTTTTTATAATGATTTTTTTTCCCACTATTATATAAAACATAGCAATACATTAACTTTTAATTGCTTTTTAAATTTATGCCTTTTTACGGGGGCAGCCTTTTTAGCCCCCTGCCTCTACCCCGCTTCTGACCCGGGCCCCAATTCCAGAAGACTTGCCATCTTTTTTTCTGGGGGGCCCACAAGGGCCCCCCCTTTTGTTTGGGAAAACCCCCAGAAGTTGACGGGCCCTGGATTAGGTTTGGTGACAGTGAAAATGAAATTTTGCAAAAAATTCCCAAAAAAAATGGGAATTTCCCGGGAAAATAGATGGGTTTTTTGATTAATGGGGGTAGGAAATTCAACAAGGGGAAAAAAGGGAACCCAAAAAGCCCCAAAAGCCAGTAAGGGGAAGGGTTTTAAAAAGTTTGAAAAATCCAAAAAAATGGGCAAGCCAAAAGGGGGTAAACAAAGAAAAAAGGGAGGGAAAGGTTTCTTGGCAAAAAAAAAATTTTAGTTTTTTTTTCCCGGGGGGGAAAAACCTTTTAATTTTTTGGCCTTTTGCATGAAATCCAAACCTCTAGCGGGGTCCTGATTCATATCCCATACTCTCTCAATGCTGTGAAATATAAAAGTGAAAAATACAGAAAATTTTAAAATGAAATAACTCTCAAAAAATTGGGAAGAGATCAACCCGGGTTCCCGATCACCCGACAGGCGGGGGAAAGCCCTTTGTTTTAAGCTGTGGCACTGCCCACGGAAATTTAAAAAGGGGTTTTTTAACCCCTTGGGGGGGCGGGGGTTTCCTCCACTTCCCAAATGCTTGCAGACGCTTTTTGCGGGGAAACGGGGCATTTTTAAGTACAGGCTTATTTTCCAAAGAGCAGCCTGGCGCAAACCCCAAAACCCCCCATGTTTTGCAGCAACCCAAAAAAGTAAACGGGCAACGAACGACCGAAATCCCCAAACGCCCGGGGCGGTTTTTTAAGGGGTTTAAAAGGGTTGTCTAAACTATTTTTTTTCCCACAGAGCAACGTTTACAGTAAAACCCATGGGGGAAAGTGTTTTTACAAAGCTAATCCCCACAGGGCAAAATCTGAAAAAACCCTTTTACAAATTTTACTTATGAATTTAAAAATGAAAAATTTTCCCTTGCAGAAAAATTCGGCCCACACCCAATTCCCACCTAAACGGTAAAATCCACATCAAAATTTTGCATCAAAGTCCACACTTTTGGGTTCAGAGGGTTTACCTGCAGAAAATTTTTTGGGGGAAAAAATTTCTCAGCAAGTCTTCCTTTTAACTTTAAAACCCTTAACATTTTTTGTTTTTTTGCCCAAAAACAAAGGGAAAAGGCAGGGGGCCACTGGGGTGCCGGGAGGCCACCCGGTGGATTTTTTTTTGGAGTCCACTATTTTAAAATTGTTTTTTTGGGAGAAAAAGGGTTGATTTTGGGATTCTTGGGGCAGGGCCAAGGGTTTTTTGTTTAAATTTAAAGTCCCCCCATTTGGAGTTGTTTCATGGGGCCCACCAGGGGATTTTGGAATTCCTTGGGGGCCAAAAACCAGGGGATTTTAAATTCTTGGGGCCCCCCCCTTGGAGTTGATTTTTGGGGCCCACCAGTATCCGTTGCATGGGACCCAATTTTTAAATTTGTTTTTTGGGGGCCCCACCATTATTTCGTTGCAGGGGAAACCCACCGGGTGGGTTTTTTGTTTTCTTGGGGGCCCCCACCAGAAGTTGATTTTTGGGGGCCCCCCAAAGGGAGTTGATTTTTGGGGGCCCCACCAGGGAAATTTTATTCTTGGGGCCCCCCAAAGGGGAAAAGGTTGGTTTAAAGGGGGCCCCACCATTGGATTTTGATTTTTGGGGGGCCCCCAAACCAAAGGGGATTGATTTTTGGGGGGGACCCACCAGTGGATTTTAAATTTTTGGGGGACCCACCAGTGGAGTTGTTTAAATTGGGCCCCAAACCAGGGGGAGTTGTTTAAATTGGGGACCCCCCATTTGGTTTGAATTTTTGGGGACCCACCAGTGGATTTTAAAATTATTGGGACCCACCAGGGGTAAATATATTCTTGAACTTACAATTGGATTTGTTTCCCTTGGGGCCCCAAAAAAAGGGAGTTTAAATTCTTGGGGGGGGGCCCACCTTTTTAAAAACCCCTTAAAGGACCACCAGAGGAGTTGATTCTTGGGGCCCCCCCCAGAGAAATATATTTTTGGGGGCCCACCATTGGCTTAATTTGAAATAGCCCCCCAAATTTAGTTGATTCGGGGGGTCCCTGACCTTTTGAAGTTTTTAAAGCTCCCTTTTTTTTTCTAGCAATGTGTTTATCTGGAGAAGAAGTCAAGACACTTCCAAAAAAAAGTACCAAATCGGAAGTGTAGCTACGGGGGTTTCACACGGTGACGCTTGCAAGTGCCCCTAAAATTGCCTTTGGGGGCCCCCCCCAAACCCCCCCCACAGCGCATCACTGGGTCACATGGGACCCGCGATGAAGCAATCACACCTGCCCCTTGCACGGGTTGGGCAGAGCAGCCAATCATTGCCGGGTAGCGGGCCGCAGCATGTGGGTGATTGACGAGGGAGGGGGCCCCCCTTCAAACCCCAAATTTGGCATCTTCGCAAAAAAAAATTGAAAGGGTTTTCAGAGGGTTTTCCCTTTGGGGTCAAAAAATTTGGCCCCCAGCTTGCCGGGGTACAGAACATATTTTTTTACTTCCCAGTAACAGTCATAGTACATAGAAAAATACTTAAATTGAATTGCTAATTCATTGCAAAACAACCACAAAGGCTGGCCCCAAAAGGGAAAAAAAAACAAGAAAAAAAAATTTTTTGTATAAGGGTAAAGAATAAATTCATACATAAAGAACCTAAAACCCTCGATTCACCTGGATAAACCCATTTTTTGGGCACAATAGGCGAACTGGGAGGGAAACGTTCGGTTTTTTTTTTGGCTTTATAAACTTTTAACTGAGTATATAAAAAAAAATAAAAAAAAAAAAGGGAAAACCCAAAAAACCCTCCTTTTCCCCCCAAATTTAAACAACCAATTTATTAGTAAAGCCTTTTAGATAACAATATGATATATTCCCATGTGAGACAACTCATGAAAAAAAAAGTGTTCCCTGTAATTGGTACATTTCCCAAAATTTAGGGACTGCCCCCCCCTTCCCAAAAAGAGAAAAATTTTGGGGGTATGCAAAATTGGAAAAAAAATTTGTCTTGAGGTCTTTTTTTAAAAAAAAAAGGGATGGCTAAAATATCTGAACCCTTTAGAGCACAAACATCATAAAACCCCTTCTTTTTCTGTGCACTCTTTTTTCCCAAAAGGGGGGAAAACCGCCCACCGCCCCTTTTTTGCCCCAAACAGGAGGTTGATCCTTTCGGGTTTTCCATCTGTGGAAAGACAATTTTATTTTTTATTTGATTTGAATTTTTTTCCCTTTTTTGTAGTTTCCCCCTTTGGGGCCCTTCTGGCCCAACATTTTTTACAGAATAACCCCTTTAAAAATTTTTTTCTCCCCTTTAAAAACCTAAGTCATAAAAAAAGTTTTTAAAAATTTTAAATCAAAGCCCATAGTCCTATCCAATTCCTGAACTCCTTTTCTGCATGAGAGATTTTTGGGAAAAAACAACCACCCGCATAAGAGAAGACATTAAAAAAAAAGATAACAAATAAAAGGGAAAACCCAAAATTTTTGGGTTGGAAAACCCCCGGCAAACCAAAAAAATAAGATAAAAACTTTTAAAAATTTAACTCAAATTATTTTTTAAAATTCCACCCTTTCCCCCTAACAAAATTAAACCCTTTTTTAAGCCCCAAACGCTCTTACTCGAAAAATAAAAAAATGTTTGAGTTTTGGGGACCTGGGGGCCCACCAGGAAGTTGATAATTTTTAGCCCACTGGGCAATTTTTTTGCAGCAAGGGGTTTCATCTGCCGGCAGTTTAGGGAGAGGCAGGCAGGGTCCCCGTAACAGGGGGTTTTGGGGTAAAGTAAACACCGGGATAACCAAAACAGAAAATCCCAAAACCCAAAAATAATAGTTAACATGAAAACAACAAAGTTTGAAGAGAAAAGGGAGTTTAAAGGAAAATGTTTCTAAAAAAAGGTAAAAGAGGCACTACGCCCTTTTTAAGCTAAATCGCCAGTCCAGGATTTCTAGATTTAACCCCCCAGGAAAAAAAGGGCTTTCTAGAGTAGATAAACGTATGGCTTCTGGGTCTGGAAGAAACACCAGTAGGGACAAACCAATTTCTGCAGAAACCTTGTAGTGAAAAAGAAAAATTTGGTTGTTTCTTCCCTTTAATTTTAAATTTAAACTGTCCCAGGGTTTATAGCTAAAGTGGGGTGAAAATTTGACGGATATCCTGAAGTAAAGCACCAAAGTAAAAACATACATGCCAACTCTCCCGTTTTTGGTGGGGGGTCCCGCTATTTGGGGTCCCCTCCCGCCCCTCCCCGGGGGGGTTTGGGAAATTCCCCCCCCCCCAGCAGGCGGGGGGGTTTTTTTAAAAAGGCCGCGGCCCACAGAGTAGCGCTATTGCGCTACTCTGGGGGCCGCCGGCCCCTCCTACCCGGCGGGGGAAGGGGACCCCCTGCGCCCCTTTTTTACCCCCCGTCATTAGCAAATAAGGGTGAATTTTTTTTAGCCCCCTTCACAAAGGGGGTTATTTGTCCGCGGGGGGGGGGTTGGGGCCCCCGTACTCCGCGCCGGGGTTTTCGCTGCCGTACGGGACCAATTTCCCCGGGGGTAAAATTTTGGTAATCCACCGCTCTCATAAAAACATGGGGAATTTCCGGGCGCTCCTCCCCCCTTCGGCCCGAATCCGCCCGGGGGGGAAAGTGACATGCAAAATTATTTTTTCCGCGGACGGGGCCGTAGATAATGCATTGTCCCATGGGGCCGGCGGCTGCTCCCCCCCCGCGATTTTCCCCCCCGCCCGCGTCGGATTTTTTCCCAGCGCAATCCGGGGTCGAAAATCCCCGGGGTGAATAAGCCGTGGAACGGGGCCTTTTTTATTACAGGGAAACAAATTTTTTTGTCACTTTTGGGCAGGGTGAGGCCCCAATCTTATAAGATTCCTTCTATTGGGGGAAAAACCCAAATTTGCAGGGGGGGCTGGGGGACATAGCTGCTTGTAAAAGGGTTAATTTCAGCACATTTTTGCATATTCCCAAATTTCCCTATTTTTTGAAAAGGTTTTTTTTTCTTTTAATTTTTTTCTATTACTTTATTTAAATTTTTCTGCAGTTATAGGTTTTTTTTTTGAAGGGGTTTCTCCCCTAGGGTGTTTAAAATGAGTCACAAACAGTTTACCCCTCACTCTGTCCCCCCCAGCGTGGGTGGGGGGCTATAACATTTATTAGCAAAATCTTTCCCCTTCTGTAGGTTTGCTGAGCTGTTACAAATGACAGGGGAGGGGAAGTTATCAAAAAAAACACAGGGTACAGTTGCTGTGAAGGGCTGAAAACAAAAGTTTTTTCTTTTAATCCCTTTTTAAAAACATAATTAGTTTTTCCCCCAAACTTAGTTTCCCTCTATTGGGGGGACATCACCCCCAAAGCGCCTGCTCTCTCATTAAAACAATAAAAAGAGTTTGGTGAGGGGAACCCCGGTAACCCCAAAAAACCGGGGTTTTTACTCAGAGCATATACAAATTTTCTCTTATCTCCCTGACTAAAGTAAAAACTATTTTTCAATTTTTATTTTTGAAAAAATCCTTTAAATTTTAAAGTCTTTTAAAATTGAAAGGGTAATCTTTGTAGTGAGAAAACCCCCTTTTTAAATCGATTTGGGGCCATTGGTCCCCCCTCGGGTCTGTCATGCAACACACTGCATTGTGTTTTCCCCCTTTTGAGAAAACCATAAGTATTTGGGGAGGGAGAGAACCTAAAAGGCCAAATAAAAAAAACATACATCCCCGGGGAACCCTTTAAGTATACTTAAAAGCAAAAAAAAACATAGTCCCTTTTAATTTCAGGGATTTCTAGTGGGGTTTTTTTTCCCAAGCTTTAAAGAGGGCACATAGTATTGGGGCACTTTCTTTCAAACTAAGAAATAACATGTCGTCTCTGTTGCAGTTTTTATACCTGGGAAGCACTGCTGATTTATCATCACTGAGGTTGGGTTGTATCGTTTTTGTATATTTTTCAGGAGTCCCGTCCAGTTCGGCAGCCCGATAATGGCCCTTTTTAACATTCCCGTCCCTCAAGGGGACCTATAAAAAGGGGGGGGGAACTCTGCCAAACTGGTTTCCCCCCCTTCTCTGGGGTGTAACATAAGGGAAGGTTTTTAAAATTTTGGAGAATTTTTAAAAAAAAACTAAAGAAGGGTTTTAAGGGGGTTGTTTCCCCCCGGATTTGAAAACCATCTGTAAATTTTACTGGGCCCAAACCCTTTTTAAATTTACTTTTAAATAGAAAATTCCCCTGCAGCAAAACCCCCACTGCACAGAATTTTTCCCCCAGGTTTTTTTTTTTTTTGACACCCCGGCGTTCCCAAAAACTTAGAACAAGTTTTATTTTTTCCCCCCGTTTTTTGGCAGAACATGAACGTGTGGGGGCAAAAGGGGGCGGGTTTTAAACTCAAACCGCAGACAAAAGCCGTCCCCCCCGGTTCCCAAAAAAAAAAAGACTAAATACGGTAAAAAAAAAATCCGCCAGGCGGGACAGCTTTTTTCATTTCACAGTCAAGGCCAAAAGTTTTTTTTTTAAAAAAATGATACAAATTTTAATTTTTTTACAAATCCAAATGCATCAGGTTTTATAATGGCAATTTTGCATTTCTTTTAATGTGATTTAAAAAAATCTGACAAACACACAAAAAAACCAGAGGGGAAAAAAGATCATGTTTTAAAAAAAAAATTTTTTTTTTGTCAAATTTCAAAAGGGTTTTTTTCCAGACTTAAATAATTAAATGCACCTTTTTGAAGCATTACAATTTTTCGTGCCCGGGAAAAAAAGTGCCTAGGTTTGGTATATTCAGTTTTATTTATATCGAAAAGGGGTAAAGGGGTCAAAAGTTTTTTAAATGCAAAAACCCCAAAACTAAAAGGCGCATTCGTATTTTGGGGCATTTCCGCCCGGGGGGGGGTTTATTGAAAACTAATTGAAAAGAAGAAGAGCATTACCCCTAGAAATGTAACCCCCCCCCCCCTAGGAAAAAAGACGGATAGAAGAACTATAAACCGGTAGAAAAACCATTGGGGGAAATATAGAAAAAATTAACTCGCTAACATCGGGTTTCCTTTTTGGGCCAAGTTCAAATGTAGAAACCATAGGTTTAAAAAAAAAACTTATCCATGGGTTTCTGAAAAATTTCCCTGTAGCTGATCCTAAAAAAACCAAAAATATTGGGGTTTGGGTTTAAAAATTCCCCCGAAAATCTGAAAATTAAAAAAAAATATACCATACCCCTTACCCCCACAATCCCCGCAAAACTTAAACCTCACGGAGCTGCGCCCTGAAATTTGGGCGACTTCATTAAAATTTACAGAGATGGGCCCAAATTTTTTCCCCAAAAAATTCCCATTCCCGACTTCGCAAATTTTCCGACAAAAACAGCGGTAAAAAAAAAGCTATTTTCCGGGGGAACACAGAGCCCTTTGGGGGCGTAGAACCCTTGTGCCATGCTTAAAATATGCAGAGGGAGCTTGGTGTTTCATAAAAAAAGCTGGGGTTTTTGTATGACCAGCGCACATACGCCGCCCCTATTAGAACGCTTTAAATCTAAAATTCCCCGTGCAAATTACGGGGAAAACTGACCAAAGAACTGAAGCAGGGAAAGCAGCCGATAAGGTCATGGCACGTCAGCTGGGAAAAAAAAAAAGCTGAGACTAAGAAACTACCATAGCGTAAAAGAACACAGAAATTTTTTACCGGAGGCCCCCCCCCCCCACAGATCGCACAAGGGGAAGGGGGCCCATGGCAATGGCCCAAAGCCCCGGCAGCGAATCAAAATATTCCCATTTTCACCCCGAGCCCCCGCCGGGAAAACGGATGGACTTGCTGCGGCAGGAGTCCCACCCCGGTTTTATTACCCCTAAATAAAAAAGACATTTGGGTCGCACAACCAAAAACATTTTTTTAAAAAATAAGTAAGGGTTTCACACTGACCAGCAATAACATACTTTTACATTTCATTCCAAAAAGTTCCCGCAGCCCACTATCAACTAAGAAAAAATCAAAGGGATATAGGAAATTTTTTTGAAAAAAGCATTTCTGCTCAAAGGGTAATAATGGGAAAAATTTTGGGGGTTTTTTAGTTTTACAATTTTGATCAAAAGTTCTTAAGCTCACCCCCCCCATTTTGTCAAGGGGACCCCAAAATAGGTGAGTCCCCACCAATTAAAACATTACCTCTTTTTGGAGCCTGTTTCCAAATTCCACATCTCAAGGGGGTTTAAAAGGGGCTAGCTACTGAAAAAACCCTGCACGGAAAATTTAAAAAAACCCTTTGGGATGGGGGGGGGGTGCAAAAAGAAAACCCCCAAAATTTTCAAAAAAATCCTTACAAAATGCATTTTTCAAAAAATTTCCCCTTTTGCCTTTTTAAAGTTTTTTTTTTAGTTTAATGTTTGCTGCTGACAATTTTGGAAAAGTAAAATGTAAAGTTACCCCCTGAAAGGGGACCTTGCTTTCGGTTGGGGCCGAAAAGGGGGACGAGGACAAAAAACGTAAGGGCCCAACCCTTGGGGTCGGCGACAAGCGTAAGGTCAGGACCGCCGGGAAGGATTGTTGGGCAAGGGATGGAGGGGAAGAAGGGTAAAAGGTTAACCCACGGGGGTAGGGCAGACGAGGGTCAAGGAGGAGGCCCGAGGTAGCTTTCCTGTCCGAAAATTTTGGGCATACGATTCCATTCCTTTATACCCGAAAAAAAGCTCAAACCAAAGCCAGTTTTTGCCCGCATTTGCTTTTTGCTTTCCCTTTTCCCGGGATTGTACTAAATTCGATGCACTAATGGCACCGAATGCAAAATAAGCACCTAAAAAAAATTCTCTTTAGTAGTGTTTTCCTTCAAATTCCATATGCGCATTTCAAAAAAAATTGGTGTCAGCAGAAACTGGATTTAAACTCCATGTTTATCCCTTTATAATAAACCCCTTTTGGGAAATTTTTTTGGTATTAAAAGATGGAAAACTGAATGGGGGGTTTGAAAATTTCCTTTTGGCCCAAAAATGGTTTCGGGAAATTTTAAAACTGACAAAGAGGATTTTCCCCTAAGGTTTGGGGGTTTGACCCCCCCCTCAGAGGGCGAAAAAAAGGGCCCCTTTTTTGGAAATGGAAAGGGGGGTGGTTCCCCGAGGGGGAGGGGGGGCCCAAAGTCCCCTTTCCCCCTTCCGGATGGGGGACTAAAACGGCATCACTACCAGGGAAAAACAGCATGCTTTGGGGAATGTGCGCAAGTATTTCTTTAGGGACTACCGCCCCCCATCTCCACGAAAAATGCCCCCTGCAGCTTGGGGGTGCTTGGGGGACAGTGGCACATGGGCAGAGTGTGAGGGGCCCCGGCAGCAGCCCACAGGGGCATAGGTCCCGGGCAGTGGCACAATGCCCTTCTGGAGGGGGCAAAAAAAGAGTAGGCCACAGAGTGGCACAATGACATGTGAGAGGTCACGGGAGCAGCCACAGCAGCAGCATAAGGCAGGGGAGTGGGACAATGACACAGTGTTTGGGTTTCACGGCCCGCAGCATGAGGTCATAAGTGGCACAAGACAGTGTGGAGGTTGGGGGGGCAATACCAGTCCCTGGTAAAAAATTGTGGTAGGCAGATGGGAAACTTCAGCAGATGTGTGGCATCAAAAGGGGGGTGGCCGGGATCAAATAAATGGCTGAGGCAAGTAGGGTTTTAATCCAGACTCATTTTCAAAGTTTTGGGTGAGGCGTCATGGCTGATGTTATCTGAAAAGCCTAAGCATTATGTTTTGGAAAAACCCCGGCCCCAATCCACCCCCCGATTCATTTTTTGACCCAAAGGTCAGTCGTTTTTCCCCCATTTTTCCCGGGGGACAAGGGGTTTTTCCTTGGGGGAAAAGAAATTTCCCCCGCCGCACTGAAAAACCCATTCTGATTTCCACACTACTGGCCGGCCCGGACAGCTTTCTCCACCCCGCCAAAACTGCAAGTTTTTCGGCCCCCACATCCAGGGTTTTTTCTGCCCAGTAGTCCAGGCCCCCAAACTTTTAACGGGGAAGGGGGCAGAAATTTCTGTCCAAGTA